>ML465417.1:252814-268514 GCA_005239535.1 Nicotiana rustica
AGCAATGATCACCCTTGCAGCATGCCTTGTGGCCTTTTCAGCATGCCTGGCAGCCCTTGCAGCATGCCTGACAGCTTTTGCAGCACGCCTGGCCGGAATGATTGCTTCCCAGCATGCCTGACAGCTTTTGCAGCATGCCTGACTGAAATCATTGCTGCACTTCATGCCTGGCATCAGCTTTAGTTTACCTTTCTTGTATTTACAGCCATGTCTGGATAAATAAGCCTATAAATACTTGTACAAACATAGAAAATAGGCATCTCATTACTTGTAAATTCCCTTTCTCTTGAATATAATCTGAAAACTGGCTTTGGCCTCCAAAACCTTTTGTGTGCCTCTGATTCATTTTCTTTTCAGCATTTGTGTGTAAGAAGTATTGCCATCGTTAGCATGTTTTTGTGCTGATCCTTCACTTGGGCTGAAACTAGACCATAGCATTTTAGCTAGCTAGTTGTCCTCACGGTGATTGTTGAAATTAATCCCGTGACACCAAGGCTCCGCTGGCACCTGAACACCCATCTTAATAAAGCACCCGACTGAATCACTTCCCTTATAAATCACCTCTTTACGAAGCACAAATCCTGAATCTTTCCAAAGCCCGAACATGAGTCAAATACGCCAACTTATAGCACGCCTTTATCAATTCCTTTCCTCAAATTACCACTTATGTTCTTCTTCCTTAGCTGTATTAACTCGCCAATATGCTAATGACCAGAAATCTCACAAATAGACGACCATGCAATCCAACCATAGGCGGTGGAACTCTCCCACTTATATTGAAGCTACTATTACTCAACTCTGGAACCCGATAAGATTCTTTCTTCATCGTTGAACTGATCTTGCACAACCAACTCGCCAAATTCCTCAAAATCCTTCTGTTAGCATTTCATGAACATTCTGAATCTCTAGCAATATTCACATATTCGTCCTCTTACTGGATAGTCAGTAGAATTCTCTGTAAAAGCTTTATCAACACCACGAATCCGCTATTCTGCTCACAGGAGACAATCCACATGTGGAAATTGCATGCCGACATCTTCCAATGTCGCTACACTGTGTACAATTACTACAAAATCGGTAACCCATCTTGAACCCATGCTCATTCACCAGCTGAACTAGTCCGTTCACTCCTTATGAACATCAACTAAATATGCGACAATACCTCCTAATTCAAAGTTATATTACATCCTTCTTTATAACAAGGAACTCCTTTCTGTTGTATCCAATCTCCCGCAGTAAAGTAGCCCATATTTCAAATTTAGCACGTGGACCCTATCACCTTCCACTAAAATTTCCCCAAATCACTCTAAACTTTCCTCCAGGTGTGTAGTCATCCTGCCACTGAACCATATGCTATGCTGCCAATCTCCCACTTGGTAAAACTCACTCATTTAAGCAACTACTTGACTTTCGTTTCTTACACCTAGCCTTCTAGAAATTTAACCACCGCCTGATGCTTTCTACATGTCCTTCCTCATCCTTTGCTGCCCAGATGATGCCTTAAATCAATATCTATCTCTGTAGCACTTGAACCGATAGATCACTACTAATTTAAACCCTTCCCGAAGATCCTTCTTCCCAAGCCATCAGCATCAGAAACACCCATTCAATCCCGAACCACCACACCCCGCGAGCTCTGATAGTCGCTTCTCCCATACTATCTCACAATATCCTGCCCCAAAGGCAAATTATAGAAGATCATAACACCAGCGAACTTAACACATACAATCAAGGATAAAGACACCACGTCACAGATGAAAATTCCACCACACTTGCAAAAACTAAGTCTCGTTACCCTATCAACCCCAAACCTGAACATTTATTGTCCGATCATGCCTTTCCTCCACCGGAAATAAAATACCGAATCTCTGAATCGTGCTCTGAGTAAACCTCCTTTCAAGTTATTCACTTCCCCGACACATGGGCAAACATACTACTATCACATCAATACTGCGCGACAATCATTCATAAGCATCATAGCAAATTGTGCATAGCCTCAAAGCTCTCAGAAGGAGAACTACTGAGTTGAGACAACAGAATACCCTTCCGCAAGGCAACGAAAATAGCCTAAACAACCACACAGGGAGAAACATTTTGCACCACATCCGTAGTATCATTACAATTACTCACTTCTAGATTTATAACCAGCTCTTTGCGTCACATAATATTGAATGGAATGGAAATGAAGGCATAAGCCTAAAAGGGATCAAATAGCATGATCAGGAAATCAAGAAAGGAGGTGAGCCAAATAGCCTTGTAGCCTCTCGAAGATAAGTAAAAACATCTTTGTACCATTCTGCAAGACTCTACTAGACTCGCTCATGACTCGTGAAACCTAAGGGAACCTAGTGCTCTGATACCACGTTGTCATAACCCAAAATTCACTAAGGCCATGATGGCTTCGGACACCACTGTCAAGCAAGCCAACACCATATAACTAGCAAATTCTCGTTTTAATATTTTTGAAATCATTTTTTTTAAACATTAAACAATAAATAATGAACTTCACTAAATAAATAATGATTTCTTTACAAAATTTATCTACTGAATAATCCCGAAATCATCCAAGAACTTGGTGTCACAAGTGCATGAGCATATTCTAGGAAATACAAGATGTAATAGAATAACTGTCCGAAATAAAAATTGGATAGAAAGGAAATTACAATACAATACTCTTAAGGAGACTCTACTGGCTGCGGGTCGTCTCGAGAGATGCATCTCACCTAAGTCTCTGTATCCATCGTGCCGCTGCGCCCACATAAGCCACTAGACATACATGTGCATGTGCAACAAAAGTGCACAAAAAGTGTAGTATGAGTACGAAAACAATGCGTACCCCGTAAGTATCCCGTCTAATTTCGAAGAAGTAGTGACGAGAGGTCGACTCCGACACTTACTAATGGTCCAATAAATAATTACCAAAATATGTAGAAGCATGGATTTTATAAAGTGATTTCAAACTCAATAGGCATGAACCAGGAAAATAAGTCTTTTAATAATAAGAGATTTCCAAAATTATTATTTTATCATTTATCAATTTATCTTAGGCCAGAGAGGAAATATCATCATTTATAAATGTCAAGGCAAGCAATACAAGCATGCGCAAATCGACCTCGGCGTGATCCAACAATATTTAAATTGTGCAATGCCAGTGGGTCAAATGACGCAAACCATAGATGCATCTATTACCCCCCGCTTATCCAAGGAATACACACAATTTATGCGATGCGGTCAAACATAAATACACACATTCAAACAGTCAATAAAGAATTCATCATGGAACATTTATCCAAGGAAAATTCAATTCTCAATTTAACGATCTAAGAAAATGAAGTTTAACCTTTTTTTTAGAAATTCATTTACTAATTCGATATGGTTTAAGCAATTTACATTGTCAATAAGGTTACAAATATTTCAAGTTAGCATGATTTTGGGTTCTAGACTACCCGGACTTAAGCACCTTAGTAGCTACGCACGGACTCTCGTCGCCTCGTGCGTACGTAGCCCCCACAAATAGTAGCACATAATTGATTATTTCACCTATGGGGACAATTCCTTCTTACAAGGTTAGAAAGGAGACTTACATTCCATAAGCGGCTTCCAAGCCCTTCCGACGACTCAAATCGATGCACAACGCTCCAAAACTAGACAATAATTATGCAACTCATTAATGTATGCTCAAATACTTATAATAATTCAATTTATATCAATTCCCAACTCCGCTCGAAAAGTTGACAAAATCGCCCTCAGACCCACATGCCCGGATTCCAAAACTTTTCGAAGATAATGATTACCCATAAATTTATGAACTCAAATATATATTTTGTTTCAAATTTCATGTCCAAATTGGTGGTCAAAATCAAAAATACCAAATTCTAGGTCTTCTACCACAAACCCCACAACCTATACAAATTTCCATGTTCAAATCCATATATAATCATGTATTTAAATCAAGACTAGTATAAACCACTTACCTCATGCTTGGTGATGAAAATGGCACTCCCAAGTTGCTCCAAAATCGGCTCCCATGGAGGAAATATGGTGAAAATGAGCCAAACCCTCTCTTTAAAAGAACACACTACCCAGTCTGATTTTCGCACATGCGGTCACTTGACCGCTTCTGCGGTTCCACAGGCGCGGCCACACTACCGCTTCTGCGGTCTTCCACCAGGCCCCTCACTCAGCTTCTGTGCTTCCCCTTCCGCAGGTGCAATCTTGCTTCTGCGGCAAGATGACTGCGTCTGCGGTCGCACCATTTCCCTTCTTAACCACATCTGCGCTCCTTTGGCCGCTTCTGCGGCCAAGACCTCGCAGGTACAGTTACACAAGATAACAACAAGCTTCAGCTCTTTCTCCCTACTCCAATTCGGTCCATTAACCACCCGGGGCCCCCGGGACCCCGTCCAATCACACCAATCAATTCCAAAACACATTAAGAACCTAGTCGAGCCTTCAAATCACATCAAATGACGCCAAAACCATGAATCACACTCCAATTCAAGCTTGATGAACTTTATAACATAAAACTTCTTCATTCGATACTGAAACCTATCAAATCACGTCTGATTGACCTCAAATTTTGCACACAAGTCATACTTGAAATTACAGACCTACTCCATCTTCTGGAAATTAGAATCCGACCCCGATATCAAAAAGTCCACCTCCGGTCAAACTTCTCAAAAACCTTCAAATTACTAATTTTAGCCAAATGACTCCAAAATGACCTACGGACCTCCAAATCCACTTCCGATCGCGCTTCCAATACCATAATCACCATATAGAGCTATTCCCATACTCAGAATCCCAAAAGTACATTGATAACATTGAAATGCACTTCAACCCAAATTTATGAAAATCATCCAAAAATGTTAACTTCCACAATAAGCGCCGCTCCTGGGTCATCCAAAATCCGATCCGCACATACACCCAAGTCTAAAATCATCATACGAACCTGCCGGAACCTCTAAATATCGATTCCAAGGTCGTTTACTCAAAAATCCAATCTTAGTCAATTCTTTCAACTTAAAGCTTACAAAATGAGAACTCTCTTTCTAAATCAACTCCGAACTTTCCGAAATTCAATTCCGACCATGCGTACAAGTCATAATACCTGAAGTGAAGCTGCTCATGGACTCAAACTGCTTAACAACGCGCTAGAGCTCAAAACAATTGGTCGGATCGTTACATTACGGATCCTCGAAAGCTTATTAACCCAGTGCGGTACGATCAGAATCAGCTTGAGGTCCGTGGATGGATCTAAATGTGAATGTGTGCTCTATATCCAGTCGTATGTGTTCATTTCAGCATAGCGTTACTTATAGAGGATTCTTAGAGCCTTGGATGTTATTTTCATCGTCATACATTCTGTGTAATCTTTATTGTGCCATGTGGTTGTGAGACGGTTTGATTATTTACACATATATTGAGATCCCATGAAACCTCTGGTATTTTGAGATCAGGATGGCTCTCGAGATGTAGGTCATTTATTTCACCTTAGTTGTGCTTGGGTTTCGTAGCATACAACACTCTCCGTCTCCCCAGAATTTGTATTATGCACTTGGCTTGCTTGTGGCCGATATTCAAGCATTTCATAGGTATGGCCATTATGTCTTGATGTGTATTTCCATGTTTATTGTTATGTGTGGATCGGGTGGCATGCCTCTACGGGTATGCTATTTGGATCGGGTTACACACCGCAACGGTATCATGGTTGGATCGGGTTTCACACCGTAATGGTATCATGTATGGATCGAGTTGCACACCGCAACAGTGAGTTGATTAAGAACGGTTCCTCATATTTATTTTTTTGTGTCATGTTTCTTACCTCTGAGAAAGGCACATAGTATTTAATGGCCATTTTATTCGTTACGCAGGCTGGATAGTTCTTTTCCAGAGTTCGTTCTTCCTTATGCATCATATTCAAGTTGTAGCTTGTTGGTGCATTGATGGCGTCATATCAAATCTTAGATAGTGTTTGTGGTGGCTTATTGCCTAAGCATCTTGTACTGGGTGAGACGAGATTATTGGACATGAGGTCAACGATCGGATTTATATAAGGCATATTAAAAAGTAAATATCGTTATCCAGTTCAGAATGCGGTAATGGTTATTTTCAGGAGGAGAGGCTTCATAATTTGTGATTCTGTTGTGGTTATGAGTTTCTACACACCTCTTCCGACTTGGGGAGCTTTCCCTTGGCAAATGAGTTATGGGGTGCATGGTGTGATTTCAGAAAAGGAGCATGGTCACGTTGGGTTCAATGTATGGTGATATATACGGTGTTCGTGTGTGAGAATATGGTATGGTGGAGAATTCTGAATGTTGGAATTTGGTTCTAAATCTTGTTAGGTAAGGTAGCAGGAAGGATCTTCAGTCTGGCTCGAGCTAATGTGCTCAAGTGGGTTGTGGTGGCATGGGTATGTGCACGAGGTGTTAAATAGTGATTTTGGACAACTCCAGAGCAGTTCTTAGCACATTCGAGGACGAATGTATGTTTAAGTGGGAGAAAATGTAACGACCCGACCGGTCGTTTTGAGATATAGTGCATCATTTAGTGGTTTGAGGCCTTGAGTAGCTTCACTTCAGGTATTATGACTTGCAAGTGTGGTCGGAATTGAATTTCGGGAAGTTCGGAGTTGATTCGGATGGAAAATTCTCATTTCGGAAGCTTAAGTTGGAAGAATTGACTAAGCTTTGACTTTTGAGTAAACGACCTTGGAATCGGGATTTGAAAGTTCCAACGGGTTCATATGATGATTCTGAACTTGGGTGTATGTCCGGATCGGGTTTTGGATGGCCCGGGAGCGTTTCGGCGCTTATTGTGAAAAGTTGGCATTTTGGAAAAATTTCATAAATTTGGGTTAAAGTGTATTTTCATGTTATCGATGTCCGTTTGGGATTCTGAGCCTGGGAATATCTCCATATGATGATATTGCTCTTCGGAGCACGTCCGGATATGGATTTGGAGGTTCGTAGGTCATTTCGGGGTCATTTGACGAAAGTTGGAAATTTTAAGGTTTTCGAAAAGTTTGACCGGGAGTGTACTTTTTGATCTCGGGGTCAGATCTCAATTTCATAATTTGTAATAGGTCAGTGATGTCATCTAGGACTTCTGTGCAAAATTTGAAGTCGTTCCAGATTGATTGGATATGTTTCGACACAAGATATAGAATTTGGAAATTTTGAATTTTATAAGTTTGATTAGAGGCGCGATTCATGATTTTGATGTTTTTGACTTGGTTTGAGGCTTCAACTAAGTTTATTTTTTATTTTGAGACTGTTTTGTGTAATTTACCGGGGTCCCGGGGGCCTCGGGTGTGTTTCGGAGGTCTTTGGGTTGTGTCGAGCTCTTATTTGATATTTCAACATCATTTCTTTGGGAATAAAGGGCACTATATTAATAAAACGACCTTTGATTTGTGATTGGATTAAACCATTAGATATTTATCATAATTACGGATCCATAGCAACAAGAATCGTCGAATTTCGATGTTGTACGAGAGAGTAATGCCCATTTTCGTGTCGGACAAAATTGTTGGTTTCTGGTGCGAAGCTATGTTCTTCGCGAACGCGAGAGAGGTTCCGCGAATGCGAAGAAGGATTTCTGCGTTGATCATCAACGCGAAAAATTTCTCTTTGTGAACGCGAAGGCCTCCCCCGAAAGAGATGAAGAAAAATCATCTAGATAGTGTTTTAAAGCTAGAATTTTAGTATTTTGGGCATATCTTGAGTTCTAGAGCTCCGTTTGAGGTGACTTTCGCGGTTTTGTTCTCGTATAAACAAGGGGGTAAATATATGACCTTTATTTTGATTTTTATCCATGATTTTTTCCGTTGTTTGTTATTTTTATCCATGTTTGAATTGTATAAATTAGGATTTCGAGCCCCATAGTTGAGAAATGGTAAATCCTTGATTTGAGGGTCGATTCATGGATCATATTGAATGATTTTCTGAATATAGACCATATGAGTTACGGGAAATATTTATTTTTCAAATATTTTTTAATTTGGGCACATGGGCCCGAGGGTCGACTTTATTGAGTTTTCGAGCGAAGTTGGGGATTGTTATAAATTGATTTATTATGAGTATTAGAGTATATTTTTATTGGTTTGCACATTGTTTGACTAGTTTTGGAGCGACGATCATCGATTTGAGGTGTTAGAGTGACGTTGGAGCCGGTTATGGAACTTCGGAACGTGGTAAGTCTCCTGTCTAACTCTGTGAGGGGGAAACTATCCCTAGTTGATGTATTTGATATGTGTTATTAGTTGCGAGGGCTACATACGCACGANAACGAGCATCGATTTGATGTGTTAGAGTGGTGTTGGAGTCGGTTATGGAACTTCGGAGCGAGGTAAGTCTCCTGTCTAACTCTGTGAGAGGGAAACTACCCTTGTGTGATGTATTTGATATGTGTTACTGGTTGTGGGGGCTAACTACGCACGAGGTGACAAGAATTTGTGCGTAATTAAATCCATGTTATTGTCCGGGTAGACTTAGGTTAACACCATGCTATAGCTGTACTATTTGAGTTGTCCCTTGTCTATTAAATTCCTTTATTTTACATTACGACTTGATACTAGACTTGTGTAGAGTGATAGACTCGCTATTGTAGAGATTCAATGGACTTCATGATTAGCCGCGAATAATTGTACTCCTCTTACGAATTTCTCCCGCGTTGGGCGTTATCATCGAAAGGTTTCCCCCAAGCTTCTTATAACTCACATGCCCTTCATGAGTGGGCTCAAGGACCTATCAAAGCTTCTTATTCTAATAGGATCGGGTTGTTCACCTTGACAAGATAGATACATCTATTGTTCGACCCTCGGCAATGCTCACATCTTATGGGATCGAGTCATTCGCCTCGGCAAGATTATGTACCACAGTCTCATGGGAGCGGGCCATTCGCCTCATCAATATAATAGATGTATCCATGGTTATATACCAGATTATGATGGGATCGGGTCGTACACCTCGGCATTTCTACAAAACACTCCTATGGAATCGTGCGTATTATTTGTCCAAAATGCCAGTGTATCTGGGAGTTTTCCTGATTTTAATTATGACGACCTATCTGGTGAGGTCCATTATTTATTTACATACTCCGGTGGAGGAGGTAACTGCTAATCAAGAGTTTAAGCTTATTGTTGAGAGAATGATTGTACCACGTATTCATACTTGTTTATCTTGCTTATTTACTCTGCCCCATATTGATTTACTTCTTACTGTATCTGTCTATTTTGACCACTAGTAAGTGTTGATGTCGACCTCTCGTCACTGCTCCTTTGGGGTTAGGCTAGATACTTACTGGGTACGCGTTGATTTACGTACTCATGCTGCACTTGCTGCACTTATGTGCAGGTATATATATATGTTTCTGGTGGTCCTCTGGGTGCAGATGCCCGGGTGTTGCGGGGACTTTACGATGCGTTGCACTTCCTTGATACGATCCGCAACATGTAGAGTCTCCATTAGAGTTGTTTATATTCCCTATCTAACTTGTATTTCAGACGGATGTTGTATCATTGTTGTACTCATTGATAGATGCTCATGCACTTGTGACACCGGATTTTGGAGGTTCTTACGGGATTGTTCATTATTGTAGTTCGTGTAAATATTATCACTACCCTGTATATTTTATTTCGTACTCCTTAATTAATGAAAATTATGATTTCAAATACTAAAATTAGTAAATAAGTTAATCATTCACCGTTGGCTTTCCTGACGGTGGTGTTAGGCGCCATCACGACCTTTAGTGGATTTTGGGTCGTGACAATTCTTTTGTACACGCCTCTTAAGAAAAATTAATTAGGATGATATTTTGACTATTGTACCATTATTCATGTCTTAATATATAATCTTTCTTGATTGGTATTTGAACAAAATTATTCATATTGGGGTGTTTGTACTCTTTAACGATAATTACTACTAAGGTAAAAAAAAAAAAGATAATCAATTTTGTCTTGAGCTTCTAAAGTGAAAAATAGTTTGAGACAACTATTTTTAGTAACCACGGCTGATAATATTAGATGGAGGGAGTACCATATAATTTAATATTGGGCGCGCACGCGCACGCGCGCGCACACACACACACACACACAATGTGTGTGTGTGTGTGTGTGTGTGTATTTAAGTATTTTTGAAGAAATATAGCATTGTTATACATGGTTTAAGGAGGAGGTCATTATTGCACGTGAACCGATGCCCTCAGAGGCGGATCTAATATTTGAAATTTATGGGTTAAAATTCAGAATTCTACCAGATCGCGTCTAACATACTGGGTTCAAAATCTATTTTTGCACTTATCTAGCTGAATTTTTAACACATATACATTAGTCATATACTCCTGCTTAAAAAAGAATAAATTTATTATTATTTGAGGCAATAAATTAAATTTTTTGACTATGTTCTTTGTAAATAATTTTTAAATATTTTAAATTATTAAATATTGTGACTTATAGTATTTTTTCTGTAACTTTAAGATGTAAATTTTATTTCGAAAAGGAACCTATATCCAAATTCACACTGAAAAAAGTCAATTTGGCGCTCGCACTCCGAAAAAATTTAAACAAATTGAGGGAGTATCTAGTTAGTACCTTTTTCATAACATACAAGTGACCTGATATCTTAAGTTCATAGTGATTATACATATAGGACAGGTGTTTACTAGTCCATTGGTTATATTGTGTAACACATTTAGGTTGAATTAACACTTTTAAATTCAGAGTGACAGCATGTGCATATATTTAAGTAGGGTGTACATAATTTTGTATATACCGCATTATCGAACCAAAACTTTTGGTATTCGATATGGTATTTGATTTGAAATTTTAAATTTTAAAATTTTATGACATTTAATGTTTAGAGAAAATATCAGATACTGTACTGAATATATATATTTATGTTCACAATAAAAATGTTCGATTATAACATAAATATTATGCTTAAAATTTTGAGAAGCTTGCTAGTGTGAAGTAACTATATAAACATTGACTACATATTTTCTTTCTGGTCTCTCTAATTAATTGTTGGAGTTGTTTGTTTGATACAAGACGTCATGGCTGAGAAAGATTTAGAAGAAGAATAAGAGACAAGGAAAGAGGAACTAGGGCTTTGGTCTGAACGAAATAAAGCTTGGTCGTATTGACCAAGGCTTTTTATTCTCTTTTGGTACAAAGCATCTGAGCCGTTCAATACATAACACAACTACGGATCAAGGTCATTCATCATATAATACCTCATTTAATCAGCATCATTTTATCTAGGACAATTGTCCACTTTGGATATTGTTTCTAGTGGATTCCTTTAGTGCATGTGAGGACGTGACAGTGTACATATTAGTTTTCATTCTTTATCACAATATCTTAGATAGTTACAAGACCACGAATAAGAATAGTACACGTATAGAATAGAGTAACAGATTTTGATTCTTTTATTTTGTATATATACATGTAAAGGAAGGGAATGAAATACACAACAATTTTCCATCAGTGCCTTCTTTTTAATATTCCTTCATGGTATCAGAGTAGTGAAAGCTCGATCCATCAGTTTTTCTCATCTTCATATCAATCCTAAACAATATCTGATAATACTAAAACCACAGTGGGTCAGACCACCACTGCAGGACACCCCACCATCGACACAAACCATGCATACTTCTTCATTCTTTTGATGCACCAGGAATGTCTCTTGTCAACACAGCTTTTGATGGAAGAGGGTTCCAAGGATGGAGAAGGTCTGTGCTCATGGCACTATCTGCTAAAAACAAAATGGGATTCATCAATGGTGTTTGCCCTGCTCCAGCTCTTACTGCCAGAGACTATCAGCCTTGGAGCAAGTGTAATGACATGGTAACATCCTGGTTGCTCAAATCACTGTCCAAAGACATAGGAAACAGTGTCATTTACTCTAAATCAATTAAAGATCTCTAGACCATCCTTGAACATAGGTTTGGCCAGTCAAATAGAGCTAAGCTACACCACATAAGGAAGGAATTATCAAGGTTAGTACGAGGAACCGGTGACATAGCAAGCTACTTTACTAAACTCAAATGTTTATGGGATGAATTGGATTCCCTTAACTATGATGTGAAGTGCAGTTGCTTGTGTCTGTGTAGGGAAGCAAAAACTTGAAAAATCATTAGATGATGAAAGGCTTATCCAGTTTCTTATGGGTTTAAATGATAGTTATGGTCAAGCAAGGGGAACCATCCTGATGATGAATACCCTACCAAGCATCAACCATGCATATTCCCTGGTGCTTCAAGATGAGAGACAGAAGTAAGTTTTTTCTAACCCACTCATTTCCCCAGATTCTTCATCTTTTATGGTCACAAATCAAAAAAACTTTTCACAAAGAGATGCAAGGAAGATGCAAAGGAACCCTGTGCAGTAACAAAAGTTTGGGAACAACATCCAAAAGAGAACTACTCAAAGGAACACAACGTTCAAGGGAAATAAAACTAAGTGTAACCCTAGTGCAACATGCAGCCATAGTAAGAAAGTAGGACACACTGTCAGTGATTGCTACAGAATTATAGGTTTCCCAGAAGAATTCGAATTTACAAAGGGAAATCAAGTTTAGACCAAAAGCAATGTAGGATTTCAAATTGAAGAAACAGATCAGGACAACAACAATCAGAATGAAGTACTCAATCAACACCTCTCACAGGATCAATTTTCACAGTTGGTTCAATAAATCAAACATGTTAAGGGAAGAGATTCAGAAAATTCTGGAACTAATATCAATGATAATGATGTTGCTGGTACTATTTCTAGATATTCTCGAACATGCCTTTCAGTTTTTAATTCTTGTACATGGATTATTGACTCTGGTGCATCTGAACACTTGTGTTTTTACTCAAATGCTTTTATTTCCTCGACACCCCTTCCAGTTCCCTTAAACATAAATCTGCTCAATTATTTCAAAGTGACTATCACTCACATAAGAAGAATATCTATTTTACCTGATTTCATTTTAGAAAATGTATTACATGTACCTAATTTTAGATACAATCTATCATTTGTTAACATGTTTTGTTTCCAATTTCATTTTATTCTCTTTTTAACCTCTAGTAAATATATGTTGTATGGGCCTTTAGTGAAGAGGGCACAAGTTTTTGGTAAGGCAGGGGATGGACTCTACCTTTTGGAACCAAGGGGAATTATTAGTAGCACAAGTGTGGAACCAGTTTTAGTTTTAAATCAAAATGTTTTTAGTCAATTGTCAGTTTCATTTCCTTTTTCTGCAAGCTCAGTTTCAGATGTAAGCCTTTGTCACATTAGGTTAGGCATTGACCCTTTTTATCAATGAAACATCTCAGTTTTCTTTCTTTTCCTTCTAACTCTGATTGTTTCTATCAAATTTGTTCTAAATCTAGGCAAACCGAAATTCCTTGTCCTTTAAGTCAAATTAAATCAATAAGGGCATTTGAGTTAATCCATGTAGATGTTTGGGGGACCCACAGGGAGCCAACTTATAATGGTTTTAAGTACTTCTTGACTGTTGTAGATGACTATAGTAGGGCAGTTTGGACATCCCTTATGAGCACCAAAATCAATGCTTTTGGACTCCTTAAAATTTTCTTCACAATGGTAGAAAGATAGTTTGGTGTAAAGGTACAAATGATAAGGACAAATAATGCTTTTGAACTTGGGGAAGGTTCTCAGGAGGTAGCATTTTTAGACTCTCAGGGAATACTACATCAAACATCATGTGTGGAAACCTCTCAACAGAATGGAGTGGTTGAGAGTAAGCACATACATCTTTTGGAAATCGCAAGGGCTTTGTTGTTTCAGTCTAATATTCGTCTTCCTTAATGGAGAGAATGTGTACTAACTGCAACATATTTGATCAATAGGTTGCCTTCTAGAGTACTTAAAGTAAGGACACCTTATTTTGTTCTATTCAAACAAGAACCCTCTTATGAACTCTTGAAGTGTTTTGGTTGTCTTTGCTATGTATCTACCTTGGTCAGTCTTTCTCACATATCTCACAACTTCCTGCTTTACTGCACCCATCCAACCCATTGTTCTACCCTTCACAGCTCTTTCTCTTACCAATCAGTCTATGCTTAGTTCCACTTCCTACCTTGTTGAACCTACTTCTTACTCACAGGAAGCATTGCACCCAAGATGGCAAGAAGCAATGGAAAAAGAATTGGAAGCTCTAGAATTGAACAAAACCTGGGAGGTTGTGCCTTTACATAGTGGAAAGAAAGCTCTTCTTGAAAGTGGGTCTACAAAGTGAAATACAAGTCTGACGGATCTTTAGAAAGATTCAAAGCTCGTTTGGTTATCAGGGGAGACACTCAAAGAGAAGGGATACACTTTATTGAGACTTTTTCCCCACTTGTAAAAATGACAACAATTAGATGCTTACTTGCTATTGCAGTAAAAAGGGGATGGAAGATGTCACAATTAGATGTGAACAATGCCTTCCTGCATGGGGATTTGCAGGAAGAAGTGTTTATGAAATTCCCAGCTGGGACTACACCACCTTCACCGGTCATGTTTGCCTTTTGAAAAAATCACTTTATGGACTGTGGCAAGCCTCAAGGAAGTGGTATGCAAGGCTCACTGCAGCACTAAATTTTAAAGGATATTCACATTCTTGAAATGATTATTCCTTGTTTTTTAAATAATCAACAGGAAGAATTACAATAATTGCAATTTACGTTGATGATCTTTTAATCACATGGAATGACTCTACTGAACAAGAAGCCCTCAAATATTCCCTTCATTCTAAATTTAAAATAGGACCTAGGGGATGCACATTATTTTTTGGGGTTTGAAATTATAAGGGAAGCACATGGAATAATTTTGACTCAAAGGTGACTTACCTTAGATTTTTTTTCTAAATTTGACTGCATTAGTATGCGCCGAGTTTCTTCTCCCTTGGATCATACTCAGAAATTGCAAGTAGAGGCATGGACTCCTCTCCAAGATCCACTTATTATCGTCGGTTTTTAGGAAAGTTGAATTTCCTCACACACACCAGGT
Organism: Nicotiana rustica; assembly: GCA_005239535.1. Taxonomy (NCBI): domain Eukaryota; kingdom Viridiplantae; phylum Streptophyta; class Magnoliopsida; order Solanales; family Solanaceae; genus Nicotiana; species Nicotiana rustica. The sequence continues at coordinate 267,813 of ML465417.1, forward strand.
CGAGCTTGTCCTTTGCGCTGCAGCATCTCAGCCAATTCATGCAAGCACCTCATCAACCCCATTTATATGTTGAATTTCATTGCCTTAGGTATCTCCTCAAGGACCCAGGTTTAGGGGTTTTTTGAATTCAAAGCCTGATTATCAGCTCCTTGCTTTATGTGATTCTGATTGGGGATCTTGTCCTCAAACTCGTAAGTCTATTAGTGGGTTATTCATCAGCTTTGGTGGTTCTCCCGTCTCCTGGAAATAAAAGAAACAAACCTCAGTGTAATTATCCTCTGTTGAAGCAGAGTATAGGTCTATGCGCAGAGCCACTACAGAGGTTACCCCGTTAGTGTGCCTATTGTCTGATCTTTCAATTTCCCCTCCATTGCCTATAGATCTCCTCTCCGACAGTCATGCCGCCATTCACATCACAAAAAAACCCGCTTTTCACGAGCGTACCAAGCATGTGGAGTTAGATCATCACTTTTTCCAGCATCAATTTTTGGCCAGTATCATCTCTTTTTCTTACATTCCTTCACGGTCTCTGGTCGCTGACATTTTCACTAAACCATTAGCTGGACCGGCCCACAGCTCCATTATTGACAAGTTGGGTGTGGTTACTGTTGGTAGATTTCCCAATGCACACGCAAGTGTACGTGGTCGACGAGTAATATAGGAATTGAAGTCCAGATATCGTACCCACAGGGACTTGTGATT
>ML465418.1:0-21207 GCA_005239535.1 Nicotiana rustica
ATTTGCTGCTGGTGTAGAATCTTTACTCCCTTCTTTACTCAGTAGTTGCACTATGTGTTCATATTGTTCTTTTGAGAATGTGCAGTTTCCCATCTGAGCATTGTGCGAGTTATTCTCACTCCAGCTACATCTTGAACCTTGACTTCCTTGCAGATTTGCATCAAACATCACATTATATGCATTGTGATTATTCATATTCCTTTTTCTTGCTTTGAATTCTGGTGGATACCCTATCACTTTATAACAGTTTTCTTTTGAATGCCCTCTCATTTTACATACTTCACAAAACAGATTGAAATTTTTCCTGTTTTTCTGATAGTTTCAACTCAATTTAGTATGCATAGCTACATCAAATTGATTAGTCCCAATAGTAGGATTTGCTCCCAACAATCCAGCACTATTGGCTATTGTCTTTTGACTCTCATCACTGACCACCATTGCATATGCTTGATTGACAGATGGCATAGGATTCATTAACAGAATTTGACTCCTAGCCTGACTATATGAATCATTTAAACCCATTAAAAATTGAAACAACTTCAGCTTTTGTAAATGAACCACAAAAACTCTTGATTTGGGACAATCACAACCGGGTGCTGGTACTAATGCTTCAAATTCCTCCCAAAGATCTTTTAATCTTGAGAAATAGGCAGACACAGATGTTGTCCCCTGACTAAAAGTAGCAATTTCTTTGTGTAGATTATACGACCTTGACCCATCAATTTTGTCAAATCTTTCATGTAAATCATCCCAGACAGCTTGGGCACTTGAAGCATACATTATTCCTCCTAATAGACCACTACTCACTGAGTTCATCAACCAAGACAATACCACTGCATTTACCCGCTCCCATTGATTCCATAAGCTTTCTGGAAAACTCTCTTTGACACATGTTCCATCAACAAGACCCAATTTGTTTCTCCCTAGCAATGCCATCCTCATAGATCTAAACCACAAGGAGTAGTTTTCGATTCCTATAAGTTGAAATGAGATGATTTGTATCCCACTCACATCGGAGGGGCTCAAGAAGAGTGGGTGATTGTAATCAATCACATGCAGCCCTGTTTGAGTCGTTATTGTAGTTGGAATCATTGTGGGAGCTTCTTGATTTCCATTTTCGGCCATGTTTCGCTTCCGAATTTCAAGGATTGAATTTTAATTTTCCTTGACTTGATTTCTAACTTTGTTCTTCAAGAACCACGATGGCTGATTAACGAATTGAGTCTTGATTTAACCTTGCTCTGATACCATGAAGATATTCTTGAGTTAATGCTCAAGACATTAATCTGCAGAAGAAGAGAATTGGAGAGAAGAAAGAAAGAAGAAGAAGAAAAGAAGAAGAAGAATAGCAGAAGAAGAATCCGGAAACAGTGCTAAAAATAAGAGAGAGAATATATTATTTTATTACTTGTATATCTCAATCTTGTAAATCCCCAATGTGAGTAGTGAGTATATGTATATATACTAGTTAAGAGAACTAACTTATCTATTCAGTATGTATTAGCTATATAAACTACCTTTAAAAGAGGTTATAACTAACTTAACTAGCTAACTAATATTTTAACTATAACTACTTTCTTTCTCACTTAATAGTTATTTTCCTCTACAAGTACCAAAACTCTATAAATCTTGAGAAATTATTTGGATTGTCATCTATGACGTCAACCACTTGTTCACTTCTCCAGAACACTCTATAAAATTATTAAACTTGGTCACTTATTCATTTATTGTACACAAATAGCCAACAAATCAGCGCAAAAGAACATGAAAACTAACATATAAATAGATTTTTGATAAATAAAGAAAGAAGAAAAAAGTCACCCAAAAAAACTAATACCACATATTCCATAGACAAAGTGAAACCAACTAATGAAATTCTGAAAAAGAAACTAAAAGCACAGCAACAGGCGTGTCTTTGGTCTTTGGGAAGATGATCGTTAAGTAAGTTTTCTACTTTTCTCTCAATAGACGTCTGTCCCCACAATAGGCGTGTATTTGTAGGCTTTTGTTTTATTATTAAATTAAATTTAATAGAGTAAGAGTAATTTTGTAATTTGACTTTTAACTTAAGAGCTTCATGCTTTAATATTATTTATATATATATATTAAGCCGCAGTAACAAAGAATCCTATAGCTATAGGTATACAGTAACAAAATCAACTCAAACTAGAAACCTAGAGACCAACTCCTAAATAGAATACAAGAGCAGTAAACGTATACATCCTTATCTGGTTTTATACATAAATTATGTCTTTAAATAAATAGCTAAACTAAAATATAGGAATCATGTCATAAGATATGGAGAATCACCTTATTGTCCAATAATCTGAGGCTATACATACATATATACGAAATTTAAATGTTAGAATTAATGAAAGGGAGGAAAGTATCTGTTATCACGAATCCAGCTCCCAGGTTGTAAGCTAGAAACATCCATATATCTTAATAAAGTTTAAGGCGAATATAAGAAAAAGAGTAAATAGATTTTTATACGTAAACGATATAATAATCTCTTTAAAGTCGTACTACCTTACCAAATTTTCAAGGTCACTTCAATTTCCATGATTTTAAGAATATTTTCAACTATTAACGTAAACAAATTATGTCTTTTGCTACAATTTAATACCTCGTAGATACAATATGAAGGTAGCTACAAATATTTTTTATCGTGACAAAAGAATAAAATAATTTGTTGTGAATATATTTTTTCGTAGCAAAAGAATTTTATCATTATAGTTACAATCACTAAAGCTGGTGGTACATCACGTGCAAAATTATGATAAATTTGCTGGACAGCTCATGAATATTGATAAAAGTTGTTTCTTAGTTAGCTCAAAGGCATCTGGTGCTGATATTCAAAGAAATTAAGGAGACTACTGGTTTTAGACATGCCAATTTTCCTATCACATACTTAGGGTGTCTTTTGTATGTGGGTAGGCAGCGGATATCATATTACAGTGACATGGTGGCCAAGATTGTGAAAAAGATAACTGGATGGCAAGGTAAATTTCTATCTATTGGAGGTAGGGCTATCCTTATCAAACATGTGTTGCAGTTCCAGCCTATTCATTTTCTTTCTTCTATTGAACCACCTAAAAATGTCATCAAGCAACTTGAATGTTATATGGCTAGATTTTTCTGGGGTTCAAGTGATGGCAAGCAAAAGTACCACGGGAGCTCATGGTATAATTTAGGTTATCCAATTGATGAGGGTGGCGTAGGTTTCAGGAGCATTACAGATGTTAGTAAAAGCTTATCTATGAAGAGGTGGTGGAGATTTAGGACTGTCAATTCCTTGTGGTATGAGTTTCTAATGGCCAAGTACTGCAGCAATAAACATTATGTAGCTGTCAATTTTAGCTCTAATATATCCATCGCATGGAAGAACCTGATGCATATAAGGGAGAAGGTTGAAGGACTGCTATTGCAAATAAATGCTTGAAATAGGAATTTGTGGTGGGATAACTCCGTTAACCAATTGCATTTGTAAAATAATTTGGAGAAGATAAAATAATATATAAATAGAAATGTAAATAAAACAAAAGTTAATCCGAGCCCACTGAATTCACTGTATTTCCTTAAGGAATTTAATCCCCTCCTAATACCCAAGGTTATGGATTATTCCTCCCAGGATAGAACGAATTACACACTGATATAGTGGTACTTCAAACCCCAGTGTTTCAGCGAATGCAAAGTTCGTTAGAAACTCACACTTACTGTTGCTTTCTTTGAAGTTAAAACAATACAGAAGAAAGGAGGAGAACTCAAAAATTCATATGAAAAATCTAAGAGAATGGACTAGTATTTATAGCTAATGTTGAGCTCAAAACCGAAGAGGTGCAACTCTTTAGAATGGTTGTTTATGTACAACGGCCATAACATAGCTATTTACACAACAATAAACCGGGAATTCAAGAGGGAGGTTAATTTTCAGTTACAAAACCGAAAAATGGAAAACGAATAACAGAAAAACGTTTAATATTCTGTTGGATTTAATATTAATATTTTGTTATTAAAACTGATATTTAACAACATTTCTGTTAATATTTACTATTAACAAATAAATTTTGGTCCAAAAAATTAATCAATCAGAATCCGAAGCCGAAGCCGAAGCCGAGCCGAGCGAGCGACGACGACGACGGCGCGAGACTTGCCTTCTTCTCAACTCTTTAAGAACTAGAAGAATAGCAATCGTATATATACCCATCAAAAACCTTTTCCTCTTTCCATATGGGACAATGTCCCTTTGTCAAGGAGGAAAACTCAAATATTTCATTTTTCCTCCATTTTTCATTCATCCTCTTTTAAGCTACATTAAAGCTTAATAACCCAACAATCACCCATATGAATGGGGAATGGCTATATCACGGAAATATGCATGAAAAACTGTGTGATTCGCAAGCAAGGATTAATTACATCTCGATAAGTAGGTTTTTCTTTGAACGTTCCGTAGTGAACTTATGTCAGATATACTCGGTCAATCGGTAGATTTGATATCTTTGAACCGTCAAACTTTGGTGTATACATAGACAACCATAAGTCACACAACCAACCATTAACCGTCTTTGGTTCTCATTGTTGTGTTCGTTTAAGCCATGAACACCACCTGATTTCAAAAGTGCGTAGAGAACTGGCCTTAAAAAATTCTCCTTGAAGCGGCTAACACATCACACTTATATAGGTGATTCCTAAATGTGTCATCCCGTAGATAAACTATTTGATATACCCCGTATCAAATTTAAAAATCATTAAAAAGCCTTAATATTTTATTCTTGGTATTGAACATTGTCTCATCACGAGAATGGACCAAAGTTTTAGTTGACAATGTTGGACCGTCATTAATGACTTTGTTTGATCTCCTAGAACCTAGATCTTCGGATCTCCAGTCTTCTAAGTAGAGTTACCGACACAATGACTTGTTCTCTGCCGCAGTCCCATTCCCCTCGATGATTTCTCAACTACCTCTCTAGTTAGGCCTTTTGTAAGTGGATCCGATCCATTAACGCTTGACTTTACATAGTCAATCGCGATAATACCTCTAGAGAATAATTGCCTAACGATTTTATGTCTTCGTCGTATATGACGATATTTACCGTTATACATAACGCTCCCAACCCTTCCAATTTCCGTTTGACTATTGCAATGTATGCATATTGTTGCTAACGGTTTGGGTCATATCTTCCAAACGAATGCGGAGCCATTCAGCTTCTTCACCGGCTTTATCTAAGGCTTTCAACTCAGCCTCCATTGTAGAGCGGGCAATACAAGTTTGTTTGGACGACTTTCAAGATACCACTCCTCCACCAATAGCGAATACATATACATTTGTGGACTTAGAACCAGTTGAACCGGTGATCCAATTTACATCACAATATCCATCAATCACTGTAGGATATTTACTGCAGTGCAAAGCAAAGTCCAGGGTATGTTCTAAGTATGCCAAAACTCGTTTCATTGCCATCCGATGAGATTGACCTGGATTGCTCGTGTATTGACTCAATTTACTTATCGCACAAGCTATATCTGCTCGTGTATAATTCATGATATACATTAAGCATCCCAACACACGAGCATAATCCAATTGTGATATGCTTTGGCCTTTGTTCTTTGCTAATGCAAGATTCATGTCAATTGGAGTCTTCGCAACTTTAAACCCTATGTTCTTGAACTTTTCAAGTACTGTCTTAATATAATAAAATTGTGACAATGCCAGACCTTGAGGAGTCTTATGGATTTTAATCCCCAGACTTAAATCAGCAACTCCCAAGTCCTTCATATCAAACTTGCCAGTTAGCATACGTTTAGTCGTATTTATGTTGGCAATGCCATTACTCATTATTATCATATCATCCACATATAAGCAAACAATGACTATGTGATTTGGAATATTTTTAATGTATAGACATTTATCACATTCATTTATTTTAAAACCACTTGACAACATTGTTTGGTCAAATTTTGCTTGCCATTGTTTGGGTGTTTGTTTTAGTCTGTAAAGGGACTTATCAACTCTACATGCCTTCTTTTCTTTACCTGGAACCACAAACCCTTCAGGTTGTTCTATTTAGATTTCTTCATCCAAATATCCATTTCAGAAGGCCGTTTTAACGTCCATTTTATGAATTTCATGACCATAAGCTGCAGCTAACGCTAGTAACGTTCGTATGGACGTAATTCTTGTAACTGGAGAGTATGTATCAAAATAGTCAAGACCTTCTCGTTGTCTATACTCTTTGACCACAAGTCTTGCCTTATATTTATAATAGTGCCATCATCTTTCATTTTTCTCTTAAAGATCCATTTAGAACCCAACGGTTTATTTCCAGGAGGAAGATCAACCAATTCCCATGTATGGTTGTTCAATATGGATTCTATTTCACTATTGACTGCCTCTTTCCAAAATAATGATTCCGAAGAAGACATAGCTTCTTTAAATGTCCGAGGCTCATTTTTCAATAAGAAAATCACAAAATCTGGTCCAAATGAAGTACACGTTCTTTGACGTTTACTACGTCTTGAATCCTCCTGATTAAATGTACTTTCTTTTGTTTCTTCCCGATGTCGTTTAGATCCTTCACCAATCGACTCACATTCCTTTTTAAAGAACTCAGCATTATCTGATTCTATAACCGTATTATTATGAATGTCGGGATTTTCTGATTTATGAACCAGAAATCGATATGCTTTACTATTGGTCGCATATCCTATGAAAACATAATCAACGGTTTTCGGTCCTATTTTTACCCTTTTGGGTTTAGGAACTTGCACTTTTGCCAAACACCCCCACTTTAAAATAATTCAAGTTGGGCTTTCTTCCTTTCCATTTTTCATATGGAATGGATTATTTTCTTCTATGGGGTACTCGATTTAGTATCCGATTATCCGTAAGAATGGCTTTCCCCCACAAATTCATGCGGCAAACCAGAACTTATCAACAATGTGTTCATCATCTTGTTTAATGAACAATTCTTTCTTTCCGCAATCCCATTGGATTGAGGTGTGTAAGGGGCCATTGTTTGATGAATAATTCCATATTCTAAACATGTTTCTTCAAAAGGTGATTCGTATGGAAAATCTGAGAGAATGGAGTGGTATTTATAGCCAATGTTGAGCTCAAAACTGAAGAGGTGCAACTCTTCAGATTGGCTGTTTATCTAAAACAACCATAACATAAATTCCATAATATAAATGGCTATTTACACAACAATAAACCGGGAATTCAAGATGGAGGTTAATTTTCAGTTACAAAACCGAAAAAAAACGGAAAACGAAAAAATGTTTAATATTCTATTGGATTTAATATTGATATTCGTTGGATTTAATATTAATACTATGTTATTAAAACGGATATTTAATAACATTTATGTTAATATTTACTATTAACAAATAAATTTGGTCCAAAAAATCAATCAATCAAGCAATCAATTGACCAAATCCAAATCAAAATCCGAATCTGAATCCGAAACCGAATCCGAATAAAAATCCAAAGCCGAAGCCAAAGTCAAGCGAGCGAGCGAGCGACGATGGCGCAAGGCTTGCCTTCTTCTCAACTCTTTAAGTGCTAGAACAAAAGCAATTATATATATACCCATCAAAAACCTTTTTCTCTTCCAATATGAAACAATGTCCCTTTATCAAGGAGGGAAACTCAAATATTTTATTTTCCCTCCATTTTTCACTCATCCTCTTTTAAACTACATTAAATCTTAATAACCCAACAATCCCCCACATGAATGGGGAATGTCTATATCACGGAAACATGCATGAAAAATTGTGTGATTCGCAAGCAATGATTAGATGCATCTGGATAAGTAGGTTTCTCTTTGAACTTTCCGTAATGAACTTATGTCGGATATACTCGGTCAATTGGTAGATTTGATATCTTTGAACCGTCGAACTTTGGTATATACTTAGACAACCATAAGTCACACAACCAACCCTTAACTGTCTTTGGTTCTCATTGTTGTGTTCGTTCCATCTATGAACACCGCCTAATTTCATAAGTGCGTAGAGAACTGGCCTACAAAATTATCCTTGAAGCGGCTAACACTTCACACTTACATAGGTGATTCCTAAACGTGTCATCCCATAGATACACTATTTGATATACCCCGTATCAAATTTAGAAATCATTAAAAATACTTAATATTTTATCCTTGGTACTGAACATTGTCTCATCACGAGAATGGACCAAAATTTTAATTGACAATGTTGAACCGTCATTAATGAATTTCTTTGATATCCTTGAACCTAGATCTTGGGATCTCCAGTCTTCTAGGTAAATTTACCGCCACAATGACTTGTTCTCGGCCACAGCCCCATTCCCTCGATGATTTCTCAACTACATCTCTAGTTACGCCATTTGTAAGTGGATCTCACACATTATCGCTTGACTTTACATAGTCAATCGTGATAAGTCCTCTAGAGAGTAATTGCATAACGACTTTATGTCTTCGTCGTATATGACGAGATTTACTGTTATACATAATGTTCTCAGCTCTTCCAATTACCGCTTGACTATCACAATGTATGCATATTGGTGCCAATGGTTTGGGCCAAAATGGAATATCTTCCAAGAAATTCTGGAGCCATCTAGCTTCTTCACCGACTTTATCAAAGGCTATGAACTCAGCCTCCATTGTAGAAAGACCAATACAAATTTGTTTAGACGACTTCCAAGATACCGCTCCTCTACCAATAGTGAATACATATCCATTTGTGGACTTAGAATCAGTTGAACCGGTGCTCCAATTTGCATCATAGTATCCCTCAATCACCGAAGGATATTTACTATAGGGCAAAGCAAAGTCCTGGGTATGTTCTAAGTATGCCAAAACTCGCTTCATTGCCATCCGATGAGATTGACCTGGATTGCTCGTGTATTGACTCAATTTACTTATCGCACAAGCTATATCTGCTCGTGTATAATTCATGATATACATTAAGCATCCCAACACACGAGCATAATCCAATTGTGATATGCTTTGGCCTTTGTTCTTTGCTAATGCAAGATTCATGTCAATTGGAGTCTTCGCAACTTTAAACCCTAAGTTCTTGAACTTTTCAAGTACTGTCTTAATATAAATAAAATTGTGACAATGCCAGACCTTGAGGAGTCTTATGGATTTTAATCCCCATAATTAAATCAGCAACTCCTAAGTCCTTCATATCAAACTTACCAATTAGCATACGCTTAGTCGCATTTATGTTGGCAATGTCATTATTCATTATCAGCATATCATCCACGTATAAGCAAACAATGACTATGTGATTTGGAACATTTTTAATGTACACACATTTATCACATTCATTTATCTTAAAACCATTTGACACAACATTGTTTTGTCGAATTTCGCATGCCAATGTTTGGGTGCTTGTTTTAGTCCATAAATGGACTTAACAACTCTACATACCTTCTTTTCTTTACCTGGAACCACAAACCCTTCAGGTTGTTCCATGTAGATTTCTTCCTCCAAATCTCCATTTAATAAGGTCTTTTTAACTTCCATTTGATGAATTTCAAGACCATAAACTGCAACTAACGCTACTAACGTTCGTATGGACGTAATTCTTGTAACTTGAGAGTATTTATCAAAATAGTCAAGACCTTCTCGTTGTCTATATCTTGTGACTACAAGTCTTGCCTTATATTTATCAATAGTGAAATCATCTTTCATTTTCCTCTTAAAAATCCATTTAGAACCCAACAGTTTATTTCCACATGGAAGATCAACCAATTCCCATATATGGTTGTTCAATATGGATTTTATTTTACTATTGACTGCCTCTTTCCAAGACAATGATTTCGAAGAAGACGTAGCTTCTTTAAATGTTCGAGGCTCATTTTCCAATAAGAAAAGCACAAAATCTGGTCCAAATGAAGTAGACGTTCTTTGACGTTTACTACGTCTTGGATCCTCCTGATTAAATGTACTTTCTTTTGTTTTTTCCCGAGGTCGTTTAGATCCTTCACCAATCGACTCACACTCTTTTTTATAGGGATATATATTTTCAAAGAACTCAGCATCATCTGATTCTATAACCGTATTATTATGAATGTTGGGATTTTCTGATTTATGAACCAGGAATCGATATGCTTTACTATTGATTGCATATCCTATGAAAACACATTCAACTGTTTTCGGTCCTATTTTTACCTTTTTGGGTTTAGGAACTTGCACTTTTGCCAAACACCCCCACACTGTAAAATAATTCAAGTTGGGCTTTCTTCCTTTCTATTTTTCATATGGAATGGAATATTTTTTGCTATGGGGTACTCGATTTAGTATCTGGTTAGCCGTAAGAACAGCTTCCTCCCACAAGTTCTGCGGCAAACCAGAACTTATCAACAATGCGTTCATCATCTCCTTTAATGAACAATTCTTTCTTTCTGCAATCCCATTGGACTGAGGTGTGTAAGGGGCTGTTGTTTGATGAATAATTCCATATTCTAAACATGTTTCTTCAAAAGGAGATTCATATTCACCACCCCTATCACTTCTTATCATTTTGATTTTCTTGTTAAGTTCCGTTTCAACTTCATTTTTATATTGCTTGAATGCGTTTATTTCCTCATCTTTACTATTAAGTAAGTAAACATAGAAATATCGAGTAATGTCGTCAATAAAAGTTATGAAATACTTTTTTTTACCGCGAGATGGTATTGACTTCATGTCGCAAATATCTGTGTGAATTAAGTCTAAAGGATTTGAATTCCTTTCAACTGACTTATAAGAATGTTTAACATACTTAGATTCCACACATATTTGACATTTTGATTTGTCGCATTCAAACTTCGGCAATAATTCCAAATTAATCATTTTTCGCAAGGTTTTATAATTGACATGACTCAAACGTATATTCCATAATTCATTTGACTCAAGTGCGAAACTAAATTTTTATTATTATTCTCAACAACCATTACATTCAGCTTGAAAAGGCCCTCAGCGAGGTAATCTTTTCCTACAAACATTTCATTCTTACTTATTACAACCTTATCGGAAACAAAAACACACTTAAAATCATTCTTAACAAGAAGTTCAGCACAGACTAAATTCTTCCTAATCTTGGGAACATGAAGGACGTTGTTCAAAGTCACCACCTTGCCAGAAGTCATTTTCCGAAATATCTTCCCACATCCTTCAATTTTGGTCGTTGCAGCATTTCCCAAAGAAAGCGTCTCTCCGGGTCCAATAGGAGCATATGTAGCAAAAGCTTCTCTAACAGCACAAACATGGCGAGTGGCTCTAGAACCAATCCACCACTCCTTAGGATTTCCCATCAGGTTGCTTTCAGAAAGCATAGCACATAAGTCATCAACATCTTCGTGCTTTTCAACCATGTTTTCTTGACTGTTATTCTTATCTTTCTTTGGAGCACGACAATCTATCAATCTGTGTCCAGCTTTTCCACAGTTGTAGCAATTTCTATTGAATCGCTTCTTGCTTGGGTTGTTTTTCGGTCCAGAAGTCTTCTTCCTCTTTCTGTTATTTTGAGGAGCATCCTCAACAATGTTTGCTCCCATTATTGTTGATTTTCCACGGCCATTATTTTCAGCAGCTTTGTTGTCCTCTTCGATTCTCAACCAAACAATGAGATCTTCCAGGGACATCTCCTTGCGTTTTTGTTTCAAGTAGTTTTTTAAGTCCTTCCACAAAGGAGGCAACTTTTCAATCACCGCTGCAAATTGGAATACTTCATTGATGACAAGACCTTCAATGGAAATTCAATTAGTAAATATAATAAAATTAATACTTTCAACATCAGTATTAATTCGAATTATACCTTCAGCAAGGAGATCGTGAATAATTACTTGCAATTCCTGGACTTGGGTAATAACAAACTTGTTATCTACCATTTTGTAGTCCAAAAATTTAGCGACAACAAATTTCTTCAACCTGAAATCTTCAGTTTTGTATTTTCTTTCAAGCGCAACCCACAGTTCTTTTGAGGTCTCCACATTACTATAGACGTTATACAGATCGTCCTCCAGTCCACTAAGAATGTAATTCTTGCCTAGAAAATCAGCATGCTTCCACGCCTCAGTCACGAGGAAACGTTCATTTTCTTGAGTTTCGTCGGGAAGAACAGGAACATCTTCCTTAATGAACTTCTATAAACTTAAAGTAGTCAAGTAGAAGAACATCTTCTACTGCCACCACTTGAAATCAATCCCGGGAAATTTTTTGGGTTTTTGAGCCGGTGCCAATGACGGTGTTCGGCTTGTTGATGCATGACACAAACGTTTAAAATTGGAGTAAAAAATCACGTAGATTTTAATCTCCAATAGAGTAGGAAAACTACCAAGGTTTTAGTACCCAGAACAATAAGTATAACACAAATACAGAAATTAAGGATTAAATTCCTTAAGCTTTTTAACCAACTGTATTTGTAAAATAATTTCGGAGAAGATAAAATAACATATAAATAGAAATTTAAACAAAACAAAAGTTAATCCGAGCCCACTGAATTCACAGTGTTTCCTTAAGGAATTTAATCCCCTCCTAGTACCCAATGTTATAGATTATTTTCTCCGAGGATAGAACGAATTACACACTGGTGTAGTGGTACTTCAAACCCCAGTGTTTCAGCGTACACAAAGTTTGGTAGAAAATTACACTTACTGTTGCTTTCTTTGAAGTTAAAACAATGCAGAAGAAAGGAGGAGAACTCAGAAATTCGTATGGAAAATCTGAGAGAATGGAGTGGTATTTATAGCCAATGTTGAGCTCAAAACTAAAGAGGTGCAACTCTTCAGAATGGATGTTTATGTAAAAAAACCATAACATAAATGCCATAATATAAATGGTTATTTACACAACAATAAACCGGGAATTCTAGAGGGAGGTTAATTTTCAGTTACAAAACTGAAAACCGGAAAACAGATAAACGTTTAATATTCCGTTGGATTTAATATTGATATTCGTTGGATTTAATATTAATATTCTGTTATTAAAATGAATATTTAATAATATTTCTGTTAATATTTACTATTAACAAATAAAGTTAGTCCAAATATAATCAATCGATCGATCATTTGACCAAATCCAAATCCGAATGCGAATCCGAATCCCAATCCGAAGTCGAAGCCGATCCGAGCGAGCGATGATGACGATGGTGCGAGGATTTCTTTCTTCTCAACTCTTTAGGAGCTAGAAGAAGAGTAATTGTATATATACCCATCAAAAACCTTTTCCTCTTCCCATATGGGACAATGTCCATTTCTCAAGGAGGAAAACTCAAATATTTCATTTTCCTTCCATTTCCCATTCATCCTCCTTTAAGCTACATTAAAGCTTAATAACCCAATAATCCCCCACATGAATGTGGAATGGCTTAATCACGGAAATATGCATGAAAAATGTGTGATTCGCAAGCAAGGATTAATTACATCTGGATAAGTAGGTTTCCATTTGAACTTTCCCTAGTGAACTTATGTCGGATATACTCGGTCAATTGGTAGATTTGATATCTTTGAACCGTCGAACTTTGGTGTATACCTAGAAAACCATAAGTCACACAACCAACCCTTAACCGTCTTTGGTTCTCATTGTTGTGGTTCAAGTAGTTTTTGAAGTCCTTCCACAAAGGAGGCAACTTCTCAATCATCGCTGCAACTTGGAATGCTTCATCGACGACAAGACCTTCAATGGAAATTCTATTAGTAAATACAATAAAATTAATTCTGTCAACATTAGTATTAATTTGAATTATACCTTCAGCAAGGAGATCGGGAATAATTACTTGCAATTCTTGGACTTGGGTAATAACAGACTTATTATCAACCAACTTTTAGTCCAAAAATTTAGCGGCAACAAATTTCTTCAACCCGACATCTTCAGTTTTGTATTTTCTTTCAAGCGCAACCAACAGTTCTTTTGACATCTCCACATTACTATGGACGTTATACAGACCGTCTTCCAGTCTGCTAAGAATGTAATTCTTGCATAGAAAATCAACATGCTTCCACACCTTAGTCACGAGGAAACGTTCATTTTTTGGAGTTTCGTCGGGCAGAATAGGAACATCTTCCTTAATGAACTTCTGTAGACTTAAAGTATTCAAGTAGAAGAACATTTTCTGCTACCACCACTTGAAATCAATCACGGAAAATATTTCGGGTTTTTGTGCCGGTGTTCCGTTTGTTGTTGCATTGGCAGTCACCATTGGAACAACTTGGTTTCCATTGTCATTCTTCATTTCTGTAAAAGAATGACACAAACAAACGTTTAATAAATGTTTAAAACTGTAGTAAAAATCATGTAGATTTTAATCTTCAATGGAGTAGAAAAACCACAAAGGTTTTAGTCTCCAGAATAGTAAGTATAACACAAATACAGAAAACAAGAATTAAATTCCTTAAGATTGTTAACCAACTATATTTGTAAAATAATTCCGAAGAAGATAAAATAACATATAAATAGAAATGTAAACAAAACAAAAGTTAATCCGAGCCCACTGAATTCATAGTGTTTCCTTCAGGAATTTAATCCCCTTCTAATACCCAAGGTTATGGATTATTTCCTCCCATGATAGAACGAATTACACACTGGTGTAGTGGTGTAACCACCCGGCCGGTCGTTTCGAGAGTTATAGCCCTTTTTACCTATTTCTGCTTCATTATATGTTGTTGAGGTTTATTATGTTGCATCGGGTTGGTTGGTTCGGGTTCGGAGTGATTTTGGAGTGGATTGAGACACTTAGTCTCTTAATTTGAATATATAGTTGGAAAAGTCAACCGAAAGTTGACTTACGAGAAAACGATCTCGGATTTGGGTTTTAGTGGTTCGGATAGCTTCGTTAAGTGATTTTGGACTTAGGAGTGTGTTCGGAATGTAATTTGGAGGTCCATGGTAGAATTATGTTTGAATTGGAGAAATTGGAATTTGGCGATTTCTGGTCGGCAATGGAAAATTTGATATCGAGGTCGGAATGGAATTTCGGAAGTTGGAATAGGATCGTAGAATTATTTGTGACGTGTGTGCAGAATTTCAAGTCATTCGAACGTGGTTTGGTTGGTTTAGGCATTGTTTGCGAATTTCGATAGTTTAGAAATCCTTTGGCTTGAATTTAGGGGTTAATTATGTCTTTTGGTGTTGTTTGGGTTTTCCGGAGGTTCGACTAAGTTGGGGTATTGGTATGTGACCTATTGGTGTTGTTGGTTGGGGTCCCGAGGGCCTCGAGATGATTTCGGATGGCTAACGGGAAGTCTGGAGTTAGAGAAATGCAGTTGGTGTTGTTGTTCTCGTGTGGCCGCACCTGCGAATTGGGAGCCGCATATGCGAGCTTCGCAGGTGTGGAATTGGAGCGCAGGTGCGGTTTTGTCCCCGCATCTGTGATGACCGCAGGTGCTTAAGTAGACCGCAGGTGCGAAGGCTGGTAATTTAATGAAAAACCACAGAAGCAGATATTTTCCTTAGATGCGGAGGTCGCAGGTCGCTGTTTTGGCCGCAGATGCGAAAATGCCTTGGCAAAAGGTATATAAAGGACCCTTCACGAATTTTGGCCATTCTTCACCATTTTTTTTCCGAGTTTTGGAGCTTTTGGAGGGTTTTGAAGAGGGAATCAAGAGGGAACTCGTTGAAGTAAGATTTTTGAACTTAATACTCAAATCTATGGTTAATTTCAGTTGATTAAGCATGGAAATTGTAGGAACTAGGGGTGAAATTTGGGGGAAATTAGGGCTTGGAATTGGAGAGTTTCAATTAGGTAATTGAGGGGTCAAACGAAGTTGGATTTTGGTAAATTTGGTATGAATGGACTCGTGAGTGAGTGAGGATTCTAGTTTTGAAATTTTTGTCGGATTTCGAGACGTGGGTCCGGGGGTCGGGTTTGGTAAATTTCGGGAATTTTTGTTTAATTTGATGATTTTTGTATGAGCTTTGTTCCTTTAGCATGCATTAATGATTTAATACTGATTTTGGATAGATTCAGGGCGATTTGTGGCCGAGTCGAGCGGTAAGGGCATGGCGGAGTAGATTTTCATCCGGTTTGAAGTAAGTAACGATTGTAAATCTAGACTTGAGGGTATGAAACCCCGAAATTTTGTACTATTTCACTATGTTGAGGTGACGCACATGCTAGGTGACTTGCGTGTGGGCGTGCACTCTTAGGGATTGTGACTTGGTCCGTCCCGTAGAAACTATAAAGTTGCATATTTTGATCAAATCTGTATAATTGCTATGTGTTTTTGAAATAATTCGTATATTTTATGGTGAACGCCATGTTTGGGGCCTTGTGCCGTACTATTTGGACCCTTAGGGGTATTTTGTACTATCCTCGCACTGTTTTGGTTTGAAAGCATATCCTCATTCATGATTTTCCTGTTTACTATTTAATTCACATTCGTTACTCTATTTTATAATATGTGAAAGCTGTTTTGCACTGAGTCCCCTGATTCTTACTGAAACGCCCGAGCAGCTTGTGAGGATGATGACTGAGTGAGGCCAAGGGCCTGATTGTGAGGATATATATGGATCGGGCTACACTCCGTAGCAGTGTGTGTGTGTATATATATATATATATATTCAGGTTGCACGCCGCAGCGATATATGGATCGGGCTGCAAGCCATAGCGATATAGCACTTGGGCTATAGGAGCCCCTCCGGAGTCTGTACACCCTCAGTGGGTGCAGGTACCTACTGAGTGTGAGTGTTGAGTGTTGAGTGCTGAGCCATTTTAAGTAGGCAATATTGACTTGTATTCTAGATGCTCATGACTAGTGACACCCGAGGTCGGGCCGTTGGTTTTTGTCTGCTTATTTTTTCTTATTTGAAATTGTTAATGACATATTTATGATGAAAAAGTATTTAAAAAAAAGAAAAAGAATTATTGAAGAGAATTTTCCGTATGTTCTATATAAGTAAATTGGTTAGCCTAGTACTGCGATAGGCTCCATCATGACGGGGTAGTTTGGGTCGTGACATGTTGGTATTAGAGCCTAGGTTACATAGGTCTCACAAGTCATAAGCAGGTTTAGTAGAGTCTTGTGGATCGGTGTGGAGACGTCTGTACTTATCTTCGAGAGGTTGCAGAACCCTTAGAAAAATCTCACATTTTTGAATTTTGTCGTGCGAATATATTGATTCTTGTAACTAAACTCCTATTGTTTCATTCTCTCATAGATAGTGAGGACACGTGGTACCAGACAAGACGATCAGCCACCAGCTAGGCCCGTGAGGGGTCGAGGTCGTGGACGAGGCCGTGGCAGGGGTAGAGGTGTAGCCGACGCAACAGCCGGGGCTGTACCTATGGACCCACCCGTTATTCTAGACCAGGTCCCAGCTGCAAATGTTCCAGCAGAACCAACCTAGGCACCGGTTGTGCCTATTGTTATTCCGGGTCTTCAGGAGACCTTGGCTCAGATTTTGACAGTGTGCACCAGTCTTGCTCAGGCGGTCGCTGTTTATTCTTCAGCTGCTACTTCTCAGGATGGGGAAGGCACTTAGACTCCTACCGCACGTACACCCGAGCAGGTTGTTCAGGGGCTTCAGAACACCGAGGGCACTCCCAGCCCAGCATCTGCTCAGGATTATGTGGTTCTCGTCATGCCAGATGACAAGCAGCGTAGGCTGGAGAGGTTTGGTAGACTTCAGCCTTCGACTTTCAGCGGCCAGAGTGCGAGGATGCCCAGGGTTTCTTAGATAAGTGTTAGAGGATGCTACGTACAACGGGTATATTGGAGACCAGTGGGGTCTTGTTCACTACTTTCCAGTTTACATGAGCTGCCTTTACTTGGTGGGAGGCTTATGAGAGGCGTAGTTAGGCATGTTGGTGCAACACCCCTTACCTGACAGCAGTTCTCCGTTCTCTTTCTGGAGAAATATATGCCACAATCCCGCAGGGAGGAGCTACGCAGGCAGTTCGAGCAGCTGCGTCAGGGTGATATGACTGTGAAACAGTATGAGATGAGATTTTTGGAGCTAGCTCGTCATGCCATTTGGTTGGTTCCTACGGACAAGGAGAGGATCAAGATGTTCGTAGATGACACTTTTGAGGACGTTGTTAATATTGCCCGAGAGATTTAGTCAGTTCGTCACCATGAGCGAGATGAGAGGGAGGCCAAGAGGCCTCGAGTATCTGGTAGTTTAGGTGGTGTTCCCCTAGGGGTCAGTTTCAGCACAGCAGAGGTCGTCAATTTAGGCCTCCTCAGCCAGCTCACCAGATCATAGTGGCGCACTATCGGGACAGGGCTCCCACAGTTCTCATCTGGGCCACTCATCATTCAGTGCCCTTCCAACCTAGAGTTCATCCCGTATACCATCAGTTCGGGGCTATCTCCACGTCGGATTATTCTACCAGTTATCCCGGTGCTAGGGGTTCCCTTCAGTCCCCATTCCCCGCACCAGGGAGCTATTACGAGTGTGGAGAGTTTGGGAATATGAGGAGGCAATGTCCTCCTTTTCTTGGGGCTCCATCTCAGTAGAGGATTCAGCCCACGACTTCAGCTCCAGTCACTTCACCATCCGCCCAGGCAGCTAGGGGTGGGGGTCAGGAAGCTAGAGGTCGCCCTAGAGGGGGACGTCGATCAGGTGGAGGTCATTCCCATTTTCTGGATATGCCCCGCGAGTCCTTAGTTACAGTTGTTCATGTTTCTGCTCCCGTGGGTGATACTGTTGTTGTGGATCGTGTGTATCAGTCATGTGTGGTGTCTATTAGGGGTCTGGAGACCCGAGTGGATCTGTTATTGCTCAGCATGGTGGAATTTGATGTGATATTGGGCATGGATTGGATTTCTCCATATCATGCTGTTCAAGATTTTCACGCTAAGACTGTGACCTTAGCGATGCCGGGATTTTCGAGGGTTGAGTGGAGAGGCTTCATAGATTATGTGCCTAGTAGGGTGATTTCATACCTGAAGGCTCAACGTATGGTGGATAAAGGGTGCCTATCTTATTTGGATTTTGTGAGGGATGCCAGTGTTGAGACTCCCACTATTGATTCTGTTCTTGTGGTCAGTGATTTTCCGGACGTGTTTCCTGCAGACCTGCCGGGCATGCCGCCCCATACGGATATTGATTTTGGTATTGACTTGGTGCTAGGCACTCAACCTATTTCTATTCCACCATATTGTATGGCACCGGCGGAGTTGAAGGAATTGAAGGAGCAGCTTTAGGAACTCCTTGATAAGGGGTTTATTCGGCCTAGTGTGTCACCCTGGGGTGCATCGGTTCTGTTTGTGAAGATGAAGGATGGTTCCATGAGAATGTATATTGACTACAGGAAGTTGAACAAGGTCACAGTCAAGAACAAGTATCTGTTGCCTCATATCGATGATTTATTTGACTAGCTTCAGGGGGCTAGGGTGTTCTCTAAGATTGACTTGAGGTCCGGGTATCATCAGCTGAGGATTCGAGATTAGGATGTCCCTAAGACAG
Source organism: Nicotiana rustica (assembly GCA_005239535.1). NCBI lineage: Eukaryota > Viridiplantae > Streptophyta > Magnoliopsida > Solanales > Solanaceae > Nicotiana > Nicotiana rustica. The sequence continues at coordinate 19,377 of ML465418.1, forward strand.
CTTTCAGGACCTATTATGACCATTAGGTGATGTATTTTGGGTTGACCAATGCCCCAACAACATTCATGCATCTGATGAACATCGTATTTCAACCATACTTGTATTACTTCATTGTTTTGTTCCTTGATGACATCTTGGTGTACTCTCATAGCCAGGAGGAGCATGCTCAGCATTTGAGAGTTGTATTACAGAAATTGAGGGAGGAGAAACTTTATTCAAAGTTCTCCAAATATGAGTTTTGGCTTGGATCAGTAGCATTCTTGGGGCACGTGGTGTCCAGTAAGGGTATTCAGGTGGATCCGAAGAAGATAAAGGCGGTGCAGAGTTGGCCCAGACCGTCCTCAGCCACAGAGATTAGGAGCTTCCTTGGTTTGGTGGGATATTACCGTCGCTTTGTGGAGGGGTTTTCTACTATTACTTTGCCCTTGACCAGATTGAACCAGAAGGGTGCTCCGTTCAGGTGGTTGGACGATTGTGAAGAGAGCTTTCAGAAGCTCAAGGCTGCCTTGACCACAGCTCCAGTTTTAGTTTTGCCATCAACTTCAGGTTCTTATACTGTGTTGTGATACCTCAAGGATAGGCATTGGTTGTGTTTTGATGCAGGATGGTAGGGTGATTGCCTATGCCTCGTGCCAGTTGAAGACCCATGAGAAGAATTATCTGGTGCATTATCTTGAGTTAGCAGACATTGTTCACGCCTTGAAGATTTGGCGTCACTATTTATATGGAGTTTATTGTGAGATTTATACTGATCACCGGAGTCTACAACATCTGCTTAAGTAGAAAGATCTGAATTTGCATCAGCGGAGATGGTTAGAGCTTCTCAAGGACTATGATATCACTATTCTATACCATCCGGGAAAGGTCAATGTGGTGGCCGATGCCTTGAGTCACCGGGCAGAGAGCTTGGAGAGTTTAGCATATCTTCCAGTTGTAGAGAGACCTTTAGCACTTAAGGTTCAGGCTTTAGCGGGTCAGCTTGTGAGGTTGGATATATCGGAGCCTAGTCGAGTGTTGGCTTGCACAGTCTCTAGCTCTTCTCTTTATGACCGTATCAGGAGCGCCAGTATGATGATCCACACTTGATCGTTCTTCAGGATAGGGTCCGGCGGGGTGATGACAGGGATCTGTCTATTGATGATGATGGTGTGATGAGGATGCAAGGTCTGATATGCGTGCCTAACATAGATGGGCTTCGGGAGTTAATTCTTGAGGAGGCCCACAGCTCGCGGTATTCCATCCATCCGGGTGCCGTGAAGATGTATCAAGATCTGAGACAACATTATTGGTGGAGGCGGATGAAGAAGTATATCGTTGGATTTGTAGCTCGGTGTCTCAACTGTCAGCAGGTCAAATATGAGCATCAGAGACCGGGTGGCTTGATTCAGAGACTAGATATTCTGGAGTGGAAGTGGGAATGGATCACCATGGACTTTATAGTTGGCTCTCATGGACTTCGAGGAAGTTCGATGCCATTTGTGTTATTGTGGATCGGCTGACCAAGTTAGCGCACTTCATTCCTGTTGGTACTACTTACACTTTGGATCAGTTAGCTGGGATTTATATTTGAGAGATTGTTCGTCTGCATGGCGTCCCGTTTTCCATCATTTCTGATAGAGGCACATAGTTCACATCGCAGTTTTGGAGGTCCGTGCAGTGGGAGTTGTGTACTTAGGTTGAGTTGAGCACAACTTTCCACCCTCAGACAGACGGGCAGTCTAAGTGCACTATTCAGATACTGGAGGACATGTTAAGTGCTTGTGTTATCGATTTTGGGGGTTCATGGGACCAGTTTCTGCCACTCGCGGAGTTTGCATATAATAATAGTTAT
>ML465418.1:34495-74524 GCA_005239535.1 Nicotiana rustica
ATGAATTATATGCGACCAGATATAGCATGTGCTATTAGCAAACTGAGTCGATTTATAAGGAATCCCAATCACATATATTGGATGGTAAGGAAACAAGTTTTGGGTATCTGAAGCATACCCAAAATTATGCCTTGCATTATAACAAATATCCCTCAGTGATCGAGGAATATAGTGATGCAAATTGGATCACCGGATCATCTGAAGTTAAATCCACGAGTGGATATGTTTTCACAATTGGGGGTGGAGCAGTGACTTGGAAATCATCCAAACAAACGTGCATCGCCCGTTCTACAATGGAATCTGAATCCATAGCTTTAGATAAGGCCGGTGAAGAAGCTGAATGCCTCCGGAATTTCTTGGAAGATATTCCATTTTGGCCCAAACCTTTGGCACCTATTTGTATACATTGTGATAGTCAAGCGGCAATAGGCAGGGCAGGGAGCGTTATGTATAACGGAAAATCTCGTCATATACGACGGAGACATAATACCGTTAGACAACTACTCTCTAGTGGTGTTATCACAATTGACTACGTAAAGTCAAGAGATAACGTGTCGGATCCACTTACAAAAGGCCTATCTAGAGAGGCAGTTGAAAGATCATCAAAGGGAATGGGGTTAAGGCCTAAGACAATTCATCATGACGGTAACTCTACCTAGCAGACTAGAGATCCCAATAGCTAGGTTCAAAGAGATCAAACATAGTTATGAATGACGGTTTAATATTGTCAAATAACTCAACCCATTCTCGTGATGAAGACAATGTTCAGAAATAAAGGTAAAGCATTAAGGCTTTTTGATGAGTCAATAAAACTTAAAGCTTTTTAATGATTTGCTTAGTCTGGCAGGATATGACCAGATAGTGTGTCTTTAGGATTACACGTTTAGGAATCACCTATATGAGTGTGAAGTGTAAGCCGCTTCAAGGGGAATGAAAGTAAAGGCCCATTCTCTAAGCACTAATTAAACCAGGCGGTGTTCATGGCTGAAACGAACACAACTGTGAGAACCATATATGGTTAAGGATTAGTTGTGTGACTTATGTTGTCTAGGTATACAATAAAGCTCGACGGTTCAAAGATATCAAATCTACCGATTGACCGAGTATATCCGATATAAGTTCACTACGGAAAGTTCAAAGGAAAACCTACTTATCCAGATGCAATTAATTCTTACACGTAAAACACACACACATCCGTGCATTCCTTTATTTTATAGCCATTTCCCATTCATGTGGGGGATTATTGGTTTTTAAGCTTAGTGTAGCTTAATTTTAAGCTTAGTTTAGCTTAATTTTAAGCTTTGTGTAGCTTAAAGAGAGTGAATAGAAAATGATGGGAAAAGAAATGGAGGGAAGTGAAATTTTGAATTAGTGCACTTTGTCCCTCATTGGAAGAAGGAAAGAAAATCTATGTGTATATATAGAGAAGCTCTTCTTCTAGCTCTTAAAGAGTTGAGAAGAAGGCAAGCCTCGCGTCGTCGTCGTCGTCATCGTTGTCGTCGCTCGCTCGGCTCGGCTCGACTTCGGCTTCGGCTTCGACTTCGGCTTTGGATTCGGATTCGGTCAAAGATTGATTGGTTAATCTTTTTGGACAAAATTCTTTTCAAATTAATTAATTACGTAATTTAATTAATTTCGAATCCGAAATTACCCGCGACTCGGTCCGGCCCGACCCGTTTTCTTTCCCGGATTATTTTAAATCTGTTTTTAGATTTCCCACAATGTTTCGTCGTCGTCATCGTCGCTCGCTCGACTCAGCTTCGGATTCGGATTAGGATTAGGAATTGGATTTGGATTTGGTCAAAGATCGATTGATTGGTTAATCTTTTTGGACAAAATTCTTTTCAAATTAATTAATTAGTTAATTTAATTAATTTCGAATCCGAAATGACCCGCGATCCGGTCCGGCCCGACCCGTTTTCTTTCCCGGATTATTTTAAATTCGTTTTTAGATTTCCCGCAATGTTCATACCTGTTCAAAACAGCCGTGGTTGTTCTGAAAGGATTCACACCTGTTCCAACAGCTATGGCTGTTCTGAAAGGTTGCTACACCTTTTCAGAAACAATACGAAATTGGCTATAAATATACCTTGAATCCCAGAATTTTTACTTACTAAATTTTCTGATCTTCTTATTCTTCTTCTTCTGCATAAAATAGTCCAGTGTGTTTTACAGCATTCGAGTGGTTCGTTGATCACCGGCGTTTTTGGTACTAACACTCGGTGAGTTAAATCGTTCTATCCTGGGTGGATACATTCCATCACCTCGGGTACTTAAGGGGAATAATTTCCTTAAGGACACACTGTGTATTCAGTGAGCTCGATTTGTTCTTATATTATTTTTTAGAGGAAAAACAACTAAGGACGTCTGGACTAGCGTGCCCGCTCTAATCCCACGCTAGAGCTCGCGCTAGTCAGGTTTCTCACTGTCCCTGGTATATTCCATTAGCGCGGCCGCACTAATCCCGCGCTACAGCTCGCGTTAGTGATGTTTCTTACTGTTTTTGTATTCTTTTCAAAAATTATTATTATTTTATTTTACAGCAATACAGATGGATAACAACAATCAATAACAGGCGGGAGATTGCTAATTTACAATTGCCAAAATTTTTGAGTGAACATAGCATATCCATTTCGCTGGGTAGTCAGAACACTGAGGATATGCCTGTATGGATGCCAAATAGTAGTGGTTATTTCACTACTGCTTCAGTGTGGAGATGTATCAGATAGAGAAGGGAGAAATCAGAGTTCATGAACAAAATTTGGCACAAGTTATTACATTTTAAAATGTCCTTTCTAGTTTGGAGAATGCTAACGAATAAGCTCCCTTTTGATGACAATATGATTAAATTTAGCCACAACTATGTATCTAGATATTTCTGTTGTGAAGAGCCCCAAAAGGAATCACTATATCTGGGGGTGACAAATTGGCGGGTTGGGCTGAATTTGGTAGGGTCAAGATGGGTTAAGTCAATAAATGGGTCATAGCCCAATCCAGCCCAAAGTGTACTTGAGCTAAACAATGGGTCATAGTCCAACCTGTCCAACTTGACCAAGGTTTTAGAACTATGCCCATCTTGTAAAAAAAAATCTTTTACCTTAAAATGTGTAAGTTGAAAAATATTTTACGAGGGGAGTTGGGTAGGTGGGTGGTGCAGAAAAAAAAAATTGAAAATACAAAAAAAATAAAAATTTGAGGGGATTTGCGCGGGGGAGGGGATGCAAAAAAGCAATAAAAGAGAAAATTGAAAATACAAAAAAAAAAAAAAAAAATTAAGGGGGTTAGGATGGAGGAAGGAGGTAGGGATAGGGTGGGTGGACGTGGCAGAAAAACAAATAACCCCTATTGGGAGATTTGAAAGGCTAGGTGTGCTGTTATATTTGAGGGGTCTAAAGTATATGCGAAGAGAATCATATTTCAAATATTATCTCATCTGAGATGGACTTTGTCCAAGGTCAGAGTGAGGCGAGAATGGACTTTTAAATGGAATGATATCTGCCAACAAGTTATTAATTTAGTGCCCAAAATTGTATGCATTGCGGTTAAGTGGGAGAAGCCTCATGTGGCTTGGTGCAAATTGAATACGGATGGCAGCAAAAATATGGAGGGACATGCTGGAGTTGGTGGTATCTGTAGAGACCATTCAGGGACTTTGCTTATGACCTTTGCTCAATCGGTTGGGAGTATTAGCAGCAATATGATAGAGGCTAAAGCTGCTCTAGTAGGGTTAAATTGGTGCATACTGAATGGTTTGAACAATATTATTTTGGAATTTCATTCTTTGCTCGTGATTGATACGATCAGAGGAAAATCAAAAGTCCCATGGCGGATGATGGATATCATCAAGCAAATTCTGAATCTTGTTAGCCAGGTAAACTGTGTGACTCGTCATTGTTTTAGGAAAGCTAATCGTGGCGAATGTCCTCGCTAAATGGAATATTGAGAATGATGAATTGAATGCCTCCTCTTGGTTTGACTTACCAGTTGCTGCTAAAGGGCCTTATAGAATGGATTCCTTACAGATGATTTCATTCAGACATAGACAGAGGAAGAATTTTTTTGTGTAAATAGTAGAAGTGGCAGGGCTTCCAAGGAATGTAGCTATGTTTTTGTTTAAGGTTCAAGCTACTTGGACCCTTGTATAGCCAGTTAAATCCTGTCAAGTTGGAGAATTTTTGTATCTCCTTCTATGTTTTGCGAGGCGGGGCATTGTGTCCCCTCATCTTTTGTAAATTGGACTGTTTTAATGATAGGGTCACGCCACCTTACGGCATAATTAAGCAAAAACAATGTGAAAAAGAAACATCCACTCTTAAAGGTAATTAGCTTATTCTGGACGCTATATTGTTCTTTAAATTGATTAAATTCTCACCCTAAATATCAAGAGAAAATAAAGTATTGTTGTCCCTTGCTACAAATATGTAAGAAGTAATCTTTCATCCTCCCTTAGGAAGCACCGGATCAAACAAGGATCTTGTGATATTAGACACACAAGAGCACATATGAGTGTTTTTGAGAAACTTGCTTTGATTCAAAGTCTTGGCTCTTATTGTCACACTTTAAAACAGATGTCAACTATAATTTACAATCCACTCTCCTGATTCATTAAGTCCTTAGAAATTGACAAACAACTGAAAGATTTACAATGAAAAGTGTAGATGTAAAGTTCTATGAGAGAATGTCTACAAGTTATAAAATTTCAGTGTTGTCCCAAATTATGAGATGATTATTTTGTTGGCTTTTCAGATGGTCTTTGAGGTGCTTGAGTGGAAGAGGCAAGAAAGAAATGGATAATAAGCTAGCAAAGTTGGATAGGCAGCTGGAATAAAAATTCTGAAGGATGTTTGCTGCTCATCCAACTGTAAGTAGCTTATTACACTACTAATTATTATTTTTGTTATATAACCAATTATAGAAATTAAATTTTAAGGAAAACTTCATATGACGATTTATGTAGAGATACTCCATTCCATCATTTTCTTATCTTTTTTTTTTTTTTGAATTAATATTGCTCCTTATAGAGGAGCCCAGAAAGCATCCAGATCGATTGGTACATGAATAACTATTTTTTCTCTCTTGTAAAAGCTTATTGATATGTTTGAGTGGAACAACCTTTTACTATTTTAATTTATTTTGAATGATATTGTTGAACCTTTATAATGTATTGCATTTCTTAAAACAGAAAAAGAAATTTTACTAAAATTCTCTACATATTTTGTATTGCATTTATTAAATTAATTGAAGATATTTTGCTATAAATCCTCTACCTATTTCATGCTAAAATGTGGTTCTTAGCTACTTACATTTTTGTGGCTATCAATGTTCGTGGCAAATTCTTCAATTTGTAGCTACGGAATTTTTGAATTTGTAGCTAAACATATATAAATTGCCATAAAAAAGAGTATGGCTATATATATTTATTTTTTACAGCAAATGAAGAGAATCTTTTGCTCTAATTCTATATATCTCACGGCAAAAAATATGGAATCTTAGCTACAATAGAGATGTTTGTGGCAAGCAGCTCTTATCTATGGACTTTTGAATTTGTAGCGGCAAAAGAATAAAATAATTTGCTGTGGTATATTTTTTCTTGGCAAAAGACTTTTATCATTATAGTTACAATAGCAAAAAATTTCTAACAATAAATACTAGTCCTCAGCCACGGACCATATAAAGTTCGAAACTAGTTTTTAATTATGCTACATTTCGCTATGAATACTACGAAAATTGTGTTTGTGGCTAAAGTGTTTAGCCACGGAAAATTTCATATTTAGCTATGAGGTATTTCGTAGCTGTATATTCATAATTTTGTAGTGAAAAGTAGGTGTTGGAAATCCTTAAAGGCAATATTTTACAGCTAATAATTAAGTAAACGAGGTCGGTGCTTCAGCGCTTAATTGGTAGCTCTCAACATCTTTTTTTTTTGTCACTTTGAGATATTATAGAATCGGAGACATCACTTTTTGGCAAGCGAAGAAAATTTGGAGTTTATTTTATTACCGCTAAAAAAATTGAGAAATTATTTACCTCAAAACACGAGTAATAATTAAAGTTGTAATATGGTTATAAGGATATGTGATCTAATTCAATATCAATTGATAAATAGCTAAATAAATAAAGGAATTAAACAATTAAAATGGATCAAACCAGTGCAGTAGCAAGTTATCGACCCCGATCTGGATTAAACTCGAGATCGAGTGTGAAGAACAGTAAGAGAAACAATAGTAATATGAACAATAAGAACCATAGAGAGTTAAAAGCGAACAAAAGAGCAGAGTGCTTTGTATTTCTCAGTAATGGCGTAAGTGGTAAGTGTGTATGATGATAAAAATAATAATGTCTCCCCTTACAAATGAACAAGGTTCCTCTTTATATAATAGAGGAATCCTAAATAAGGTATGACTCTAATTTCGGAAGTAAAATACACGATTGATATCATTAACCATTAATGGTTCTACCGGTTCCGAGATTCTCGCCGGGATTGGTGATCGATTGCAGATATCTCGTGATTCTGTTACTATGACATTGATCCAGCCTGATCTCGATCCCTCGGTCTCCTCGTTCCTCGAACCCGAACTTGCTTTGATACATGTTTACTATCGAGGTATACCCTCGAGCCCATAAAATCGGGTAGCCTCGACTTTTACCGTATACAGATAGTCCCCGCGTTTCTTGGAATGAAATGATAAGAAACGATTTAAGCTCCGATTTCTCGATGACGTCGTCTCTATGACGTAAGCGATGGATGTGACCGAAACATCCCGCCGGTTCGGTTCCTAAGAACCATCAATGTTTGTCAATTGCTGGTTGGTCACTAGTGATACCGAGCCGCCGTTTGAAGTCTATAAATATTACCTTTCCAATTGATTTCAAATTTTACTTTGCTTTAAACTTTATATTTGCCTTGATTAAATCTTTTAACCCATAAGCTTTCCTTGCCTTCTTCACATTTCCGCCAATCTTACCCCTGCTTTCTGCTTTTCTCACTTATATCTATGGCTAAGACCTCCAAAATAGTGTCGCAAAAGGAAAGAGCCTCATCTTCCAAGCCGGCTGGTGACAAGACGCCGGTGGAACCATGCATTTTGGAGTGTGTTCCTGGGCCGTGTGAACTGACTTCTGAGTTCAAGGGGACGACATGTTTTGAGAGTGCTTTGATGGGGTCGAGGATGATCCTGATCCAGACGCATCGCTTGTTTTCAGTGAAGCTCAGCGTCTCTTAAAACGGGTAAGTATTTTTCCTTTTGCACTCATGTTCGCATCTAGTTCGTATCTTTTTAAGACTAACTCCTTTCTTCATGTTAAGGTTTGGTGCTCCATCGAGAGGCATCTTTCAAATCTTGGGCGGATTTGACCCGATGTGAGGCCGAGCTCAAAAAGCTCGTAAAGAGAGGGATGACCTGAAACTCCTTTACGTTCGAAATGATGAGGAGATTGCAACCACCCGAGCTGAACGTACAAGAGCTCGTCAAGATCATACTGAGTTCATCGAGAAGGTAACGTAATTTCTTGATACATTGTAAAACATTAATTCAAATTTGGTGATGAACTCTTTAGTTTTCGCAGTTTTAGCAGAAGGGAGAACTGGTGCTGAAGCTTCGAGAAGAGGCTAAGATGAAGGAGGCCGAAACTCTAGGGTGGAGACAACACATGGGAAGTTTTGCCTCGGAGAAGGATGCACTTCGAGCCCAGTTAACTTCAGCTAAGCGCCATCTCCAGAGTGCAAAGGAGAACGTCTAGCTCGAGCCCGTAGGATCGAGGAGGTTGAAGTCGTCCTTGTTAAAGCTAAAGCTGAGTCGGAGGTGCTTGTGGACTCTTATCGAGCTGATGCCGAGGCCGCCAATCTTCGGGCACATGAGATCTTTGCTTCCGCCGAGATTAGATTATCATGTGCTCTCGCTCATGCTAGGCAGCAATCTCGGACAGAAGCTTTTGAAGAGGTGCATGCTCGCAGTTTCGACCTCTCTGCTGATATCGATAAGGCGAGAGCTTTGGAGGATGAGGCCGCAGCCTTACTCTCCGATGATGAAGGCTTTGTTAGCGGATCCGAGGGCGAGGGAGATGAGGCCTCTGAAGAAGTTGCCCCTGGAGAAGTCGCTCGGGAGTGAGCCGACCTCGAGGGGGGAGGGGCTAGCCTGATTAGATTGTAACTTCTTTTTCTTTTTCTTTTGTAAGGCCCTGGCTGGCCCTTTGTACATATATTTTTTTATATAAAATTTTTTTTCTTTGATGCCTTCATAAGTTTTTCTTCATGCCTTTGTATGTTTAATTTCCTTCGTTGAAAAGTTCTCATTGTTTTAGTTTAACTCGTGATCAAAATAAGCCCTTAGTTTTTTTTATTGTTCTGAGGGCAAGTCCCCGAGTACGAAATTCATTTGAGAACTCATCTCGGGGATGGCTCGTTTCGAATTGGCAGGCGAGTTATCTCAAATAACCAAGCTCAAATAGTTTTATAGGATAGGGTAGATTCTTAGTTTTTTATCAATGATTATTAAGTTTTTGAGCTCACCGATATGCCTTTTATGTGAATCTTCGAGTTGTAGTTAATTGTTTGTTTAAGCTCGTAATAACCGAACCCTTGGGTTCGAATTGAGTGAGAGCAAGGTCTCGACCTCTAATTGTATCCACCTTTAGGCTTATTAGATCTGCCTTTAGTCTCTTTTATATTGGCCCTTAGGCTCTTTAAGTTGGGCCAATTTGGCCTCTAAAAACGGCTATAATTTTCCCTCTTTTCGGCTAAAAGACTTAGTGAAATTTTCTTTATGCCTTAGCATGTATTTTTTGTACCCGTTGAGTTTTTCGATGGTTCAGCAATTAGCGCCCAATTTTTTCTTAACTCGTTTGTGTTAAAACAATTTAATACCTCTTGAGGCTTTTTCGAAGGCTGATATTTTCGAAGCCTTTAAATTTTTTGAGGGCTGATTTTATCGAAGCCCTAGCCGAGGGTAGCCTTATTTAACCGGTTTTTCAAAGTATTTGAAGGCCTTTAGTTTATGGTGGAAGTCGGACGTCTCTGAGCCGCATTATTTCGGTCGTAGCCTTTTTATATGACCGTAGTCTTTAATATGGCCGTAGCCTTCGAGTATGTCTCTTGGACTTGTTTCCCGATAACATTTCAAACTTTTTCGAAATGTTAGTCCCCGAGTGTGATGGCCTTGGACGGTATATCGGGGGAGGGGTTGCCTCTTTGAGGTCTTATGATTTTGAACTTAGATAGCTCGAGTGGGTAGTCCCCGAGTGTTCGAGGTATGCTTGCACTTGGCCCTTGAGTCATTTTTTACAAGTGTTAGTTTTGCACAATAGGTCATAAGTTCATCACTCGTATAATAGAGATTCTATTTCAAACACGAGATGTTTGAGAAAAAAGAGAGCGCTTCTTTGTATTATTCCTACATGCGTACATGTTTTGTTGTCGAGACTCGGCTAATCTATATGGACACGGTTCATTCGACCATTTGACCCATTATAAAATTCTTCCTATCGAGACCCATTTACATAACATCCGAGGGTGATGCCCCCCAGTATTCGAGGTTGATTGCAAAGAAGCCTTGGATACTGTTGAATTATCCCCAGGTAGCACATAGTTGTTTCCTCGTTAAAAACCTTGCCGGAAAAACCCATTTGGTAGAAAAACCGGTCTAAGGGAAAAAAGAGTGCAACACGTACTTTAAAACCTGAGGTCTCGATTTCTTGGACCGGATTCCTGCAACAAGTTAGTTTTGAATATTTAAGTAAATGAAAAAGGAGAAACACATACCTTAGCAATAATATCGCTTGAGGAGTGATATGTTCCAATTATTCGACAATGGCTCGCCGTCCATTGTTCCAAGCTTGTACGATCCTTTCCCGACTATGTCGAGGATTTGATAGGGTCCTTCCTAGTTAGGACCGAGTTTCCCTTCATTAGGGTCTCGAGTATTGATGGTGATTTTCCTTAAGACCAAGTCCCATACTTTGAAGTGTTGAAGATTGGTTCTCCTGTTGTATTACCTCTCGATTCGTTGCTTTTGTGCGGCCATTCGAACGAGTGCCGCTTCTTGTCTTTCATCTAATAATTCAAGGCTGGTATTCATTGCCTCGCGATTCGATTCTTCCATTGTATGTCGAAACCTGGCGCTGGCCTCTCCGACTTCGATAGGTATTAAGGCTTCGGAGCCATAGACTAAAGAAAACAGAGTGGCTCCGGTACTGGACTTCGATGTCGTCCGATATGCCCATAGAACCTTGGGAAATTTTTCTCTCCATTTCCCTTTGGATTCGTTTAGCCTTTTCTTCAAGTTTTGGATGATAGTTTTATTTGTTGATTTGGCCTGTCCGTTTCCACTAGGGTGATATGGCGTAGATAGTATCCTCTTTATTTGTGATCTTCGAGGAATTTAGTTACTTTACTGCCGATGAATTGTTTGCCATTATCACACACTATCTCCGTAGGTATCCTGAATCGACAAGCAATGTGATCCTATATGAAGTCGATCACTTCTTTTTCTCTGACTTTCTCGAAAGCATGTGCTTCAACCCATTAAGAGAAATAGTCAGTCATAAATAATATGAATTTAGCTTTACCTGGGGCCGATGGAAGAGGACCGACGATGTCCATTCCCCATTTCATGAATGGCCATGGGGATAGGACCGAGTGAAGCTGTTCACCGAGCTGGTGAATCATTGGTGCAAACCTTTGACATTTGTCGCATCTTCGAACTAACTCCTTAGAGTCTTTCTCCATGCTATCCCAATAGTATCCTACTCTGATGACCTTTCTTACTAGCGACTCGGTGCCAGAATGGTTTCCACAAGTGCCTTCGTGGATTTCTCGGAAAACATAGTCAGTATCTCCCGACCCCAAGCATACCGCCAATGGACCACCGAACATTCTTCTGTATAGCATTCCGTTTTCGTCCAATGTGAATCGAGCAACTTTAGTTCGTAAGGCCCTCGATTCTTTGGGATCCGATGGTAGCTTCCCACTCTTCAAATATTCAATGTATTTGTTTCTCCAGTCCCAAGTTAAGCTTGTGGAATTTATTTCGGCATGTCCTTCCTCGATTACACCTCGAGAGTTGGACGACAGTCCCCGAGTTGATCTCATCTTCTTTGACCGATGACCCCAAATTGGCAAGTGCATCATCCTCAGTATTTTGTTCTCGAGGTATATGTTGTAAGATCCATTCTTTAAAGCGGTGGAAGGTGACCTGTAATTTTTCTAAGTACCTCTGAATCCTGTCCTCTCGAACATCGAAGGTTTTGCTTACCTAGTTAACTACCAGTAGGGAGTCACATTTAGCTTAGATGACTTCCACTCTCATGCTTTTAGCTAACTCGAGACCTGCAATTATAGCCTCATACTCGGCCTCGTTGTTAGTAAGTTAGGCAGTTTTAATCGATTATCTAATAACATTTCCCGTAGGCAGTTTCAAAACAATACCAAGCCCGGACCCGTTCACATTCGAGGCTCCGTCCGTGAAGAGGGTCCATACCCCCGATAATGTACCCTATTTTAGCAGAAGTTCCTTTTCCTCTTCGGGTACGAGGGTTGGAGAAAAGTCTGCCACGAAGTCTGCTAATGTTTGAGACTTGATGGCGGTTCGGGGTTGATATTCAATATCGTACCAGCAAAGTTCGACGGCCCATTTGGCCAATCAGCCCGATAACTTGGACTTGTGAAATATATTTCGAAGTGGATACGTGGTAATAACACATATATGATGACACTGAAAATATGGCTTTAGTTTTCTAGATGCACTTATTAATGCAAGTCCAATTTTTCTAGGTATGGATACCTGGTTTCAGCATCTCCTAAGGTCCGACTCACGTAGTAAACTGAAAATTGTGTACCTTGTTCTTCTCGAACTAATACTCCACTTACTGCTATCTCGGATACTTCCAAGTATAGGTATAGCTTCTTATCTGGCTTTGGGGTGTGGAGCAAAGGTGGGCTCGATAGGTACCGTTTCAATTCCTCCAATGCTTGCTGACAATCTGGAGTCCATGTAAAATTATTTTTATGTTGTATTTCCTCAAGATTTTGAATGTCTCTTGCAAATGAGTCAAATGGTCCTATGCGCGCAGGGACTTAACTAACATGTCGTCAATGTAAATTTCCATTGATTCTCCTATCTGTTCTTCGAACATCTTGTTAACTAGGCGTTGATATGTAGCCCCCGCATTTTTTAGCCCGAAGGGCATTACATTATAGCAATAAGTTCCATACTTAGTGATAAAAGAAGTTTTTTCCTGGTCTTCTGCGTCCATCTGGATTTGGTTGTATCCAGAATAGGCATCGAGAAAAGTAAGTATCTCGTGGCCAGCCGTAGCATCGATTATTCGATCGATGTTAGGCAAAGGAAAAGAGTATTTCAGACATGCTTTATTCAGTTCCTTATAATCTACAGACATTCTAAGTTTGTTCCCCTTTTGGGGGGCTACGACTACGTTGGCTAACCACTCGAGATATTTGACTTCCCTAATAGACCCTATTTTAAGAAGTTTAGTTACCTCTTCCTTTATGAAGGTGTGCTTCACCTCGGACTAGGACCTTCTCTTTTGCTTTATCGGCCTGAACTTGGGCTCCAGGCTCAACCGATGAGTTGTGATCTCGGGTGGGATTCCTGTCATGTCTAAATGGGACCATGCAAAGCAATCCATGTTATCAATAAGAAATTGAATGAGTTTTCTTCTGAATTCGGGGGTTAACCCCATTCCTAGGTATACCTTACGTTCGGGTTGATACTTCGACCATCGATTTGGTTGCATCCGATTCTTCGGGAAAGACGAAAGTTCGAGGAGTGAGGAAATCCTCTTCTTCATCTTCGATTACCTGCTTATCCAATTCGGTCGAGGCTAGGGACGGTGATTGCTATTTGGCCGCTTTCTTATCTTTTATGCTCAACCTTTCTGAGGTCGAAGGTACTGGTATCAGCATCACCTCGTCTACTGCAAATATCTCCTTCGCAGCGTGTTGTTCCCTATAAACTGTTTTCACACCATCCATTGTTGGGAACTTCATCATTTGGTGAAGGGTCAATGGTACCGCCCTCATGTTGTGGATCCATGGCCTTCCGAGCAGTGCATTGTACCTCATGTCGCCTTCGATGACATGAAATTTTATGTCTTAGATGGTCCCGGCCACGTTTACTAGCAAGCTTGTTTCTCCGTTTGTTTTTTCACTAGCCATGTTGAAGCCGTTTAGGACTCGAGATGCAGGTACAATCTGGTCTAGCAGGACGAGCTGCTCTACGACCCTCGATCTGATTATATTTGCAGAACTACCTGGATACACTAAAGCACGTTTAACTTGAATTTTATTTAACAAAATAGGAATTACTAGGGAGTTGTTGTGCGGCTGAGAGATGCCTTCTGCTTCTTTGTCGTTGAATGATAGAGTGCCATCGGGCACATAGTCTCGAGTTCGTTTCTCTCTCGTGATGGATACTTCGGTGTGTTTGAACACAAGGCCTTGTGGGGTGTCGACCCCGCCGACGATTATGTGAATAACATGCTGATGTTCTTCTTGCTCATTCTTTCTATTGGCATTTCTCTCCCTGATGTGATTTTTGGCTCGATCACTGAGGAACTCTCGAAGGTAGCCCTCATTGAATAATCAAGCTACCTCCTCTCTCAATTGTCTGCAGTATTCGGTCCTATAAGCCTGGTCCATATGGTGTCTTTGATCCTTTCAATAGTTGATCCAATCTCCGATGCATCGACATTGAAATCGTATTCCGATAATCGGGGTGCTTCTGTGGGATCTGCATATTTATCGAAATTGATTTTACTCATGAGTCTTCGAGAGTTCTTCCCTCAGTCACCCCTTCAATCGTTCCGGGTTGAATTACGTCCCAGCTGGTTATTCCTTCTATCTGAAACATATGGTTGATACCGGTCTTTATTTGGCCTTGATTCTCTGTCAACATCTCTTTGGTCTTTACCTGTCGACCAATTAGGATCACTGAACCCGAGGGGGCTCCTAGTTGATTGTCCTCGACTCTAATTTTTGATTGATATCAGTTGGGAACATATGCCCATGTCATAGCCGGGTACTCTATCAAATTCTGTTTCAGTTGGCGTGATGCGATCGAACTCCCCTCTTTTAATCCCTAGGTGAAGGCTGAACAACCTAATCGTCGGTAACCTGCGGTAAATCCATACGTTCCATTTAGAATCGAGATACGAACTCTCGTAACATCTCGTTATCACTCTGCTTCACCTTGAAGAGGTCCGATTTTCTCGTTGCAACCTTTATAGCTCCAGCGTATGCCTTTAAAAATAAATCTGCCAACATGGCGAACGAATCGATAGAATTCGGTGGCAAGTTGTGATACCAAATCATAGCTCCATTCGACAGGGTCTCCCTGAATTTGATTTAGCAATACTGACACGATTTCATCGCCTTCCAAATCATTTCCTTTGATAGCACAAGTATAAGAGGTAACGTGCTCATTGGGGTCTGAGGTCCCGTTGTATTTTGGTATATCGGGCTTCCTGAACTTCTTTGGTATAGGCTTCGGAGTCGCACTTGGAGGGAATGATTTTTGCACAAACTTTTTGGAGTCCATTCCCTTTAGGATCGGTGGTGCCCCCGGAATCTGATCAACTCGGGGGTTATAGGTTTCCATCTTCTTGTCGTTGGCCTCGATTTTCTTTTCTCCCGATTCTATTATCTTAGTAATCTCCTCGAGCATTCTCATTATAGCAGGGTCAGTTGTCGAAGTATTATCGCCTGATCTTTCAGGCACTGGATCGATACGACGAGTAGCCCCATTTTCGACCCTATTCGGGGCCCTGTGCTTATTTTGCAACTGAGTAATGGCGTTTTGTTGGGCTTGCAGCATTTCAAATATAACTTGGAGACTGAAACCTTCGTCTTCCCTACCATGCATTCCTCGATCATCAGTTCGACCCTCTCTACGTACACTTCCCTCGGGGTCTGCCCCTAAATCTGCATTCAAGGCAACATGAGAACTGACATCAACCGGATTGATGGGTCATCCTGTGGCACCTCGATTCCTGGGGCGATAAAATACTCATTATCTACGTGGAGTCCGAGACCGTTGTCGCCATGATAAGCTGTGTTTTGTGAGTTTGACATGATCTTATCCTGAAAACAAAAATCTTGACAAGAGACAAGTGTAAAATAGTGTGTTATATCAAGATTAGCACTGAATACTCACTATTGTCTTAGCCCCACGGTGGGTGCCAAACTGTTTACCTCGAAATAAGAGTAACAATTAAACTTGTAATGTGGTTACACTACAAGAACTTTGACTTTTAACGACCAATTTTTAACGAAGGGATATGAATTCGGTCGTTATAGATATATCAATAGCGATCACATTTTTTTCCGGTCGTTAAAATTAATTTTTAGCTTAATATTAACAAAGGGAAAATATTTATTCCTTAAAAATTATAAATCCGGTCGTTAAAGATAAAAAATAAAAAATAACGTTAACCTTCTTTTGCCCAACATCAGCCCACTCACGCCACTTTTCCCCCTTTTTTTGCCCAAACCCATAATTTTCCCCACTTCTCTTTCTTTTTATCATAGGAATTACAAAGCTAGGGTATAAGTGAAATTGAGCGGTTGAAACTCTATGACGCATCAGGCCTTGTGTTCCTCTCTACAACCTAGGTTTCATTCTTCTTCTTCTCAAGGTAAGCTCTAATCTCGCAGTACTATTATGAAATTGGTTACCTTTTTTATATTCTTATTATCTCTTTGTTTTTCAGGTATTGGTTCTTTTTATAATTACATGTATGTCACGACCCAGTTCCGGAGTTGTGATGACGCCTGTCGTGGAACCAGGCAAGCCACCCATTTATTCTAACTAAATTGCATTTACCAATATAATATTCTTTTTAACAAGTCTGAAATCAATAATAGTAATAATAAATCAAATTTTTTAGGAAACCAGTTTTTGAAATTCAAAACCCAAATCCTATTAATCCCGGATCCAGTGTCACACAGTCATGAGCTGCTAGTACTTAATACAACCAAAAGAAATGACTAACATAGTCTGAAAATAAATACGACATGTAGAAAGGAAAGAGAAGACGAGATCACGGTCGCCAGCTGCTACCTCGTCAACTCTGATGAAACTGCTGCTACTCACTGACCCGAGCTGAATTCCGCTGTACCTGGATCTGCACACAACGTGCAAGGGGTGACGTGAGTACACCAACTCAGTAGTAGCGAACCAAACTACGGGCTGAGAGGTAGTGACACGCTAAACCTCCGATAATTCACACAACAGTATATAACTTGGACATGACAGTAATATATCAGAAAATAGACACGATGCATCAATATATGTCTGTAACTCTGCATACTAGCATGAATTCATATAGAATCAAGAATGATGTATACTCATTAATCAAGCTCTCATAAGGTGGTCCACTCAGTACTAGAATACAGCCTCCCGGCCCAGGGAAGTCCATCCCGGATATTACATAAACACAAGTGACACAGTCACCAAGTACTGAGGAAAAAGGCCGATCCAACCCCCACGGAGAAGAGAAAATCCATCTCCGGAACATAATGCTGGGACAAATCCATGTCCAAGGAAATCCATCCCTCAATATCTGTGCGCTCACTGGGGGTGTAAAGACTCCGGAGGGGCTCCTTTCAGCCCAAGCGCTATATATAGCCAACGAAGGCATGATTCCAGGATCGCTGCGGTGTGCAGTCCGACCTCATAACTGTCTCAAAATCAGGCTCCAAGCCTCACTCAGTCAGTACCTTCCAGTCTCACTCACAATGCTCTAACATATGAAAATTCAGCCAAACCAATGATAATATAGAATAAGCTAGCAACTTACGAGACTGAGGCATGAAACATATACCATAACAGGACTGAGTAGATGAAAGCATTAAACATGAATAAAGACAACAATAATCGACCATTCCGGTCTGAACACCTCGGCGTGAAGCCTTAACATTTATACTTAGCATGATTTCTATTGCGTTCAAGGTAAATACCACCACAAATATCAACCTGAGATAACCATTAGACAGTGCCATGGGATGAGCCAGGCTACAAATATTAGGTAAACGCCCGCATGCCCGTCACTTGGAAAGTGCGCCACCTTAATTAACATCAAATATCACCTTAATTAACATCAAATGTCAAATAGTTTGGGGTTTTGAACCCTCAGTTCCAAGTTTGGAAGCGTTACTTACCTCAAAACCGGCTAATATACTACTCCGCAGTGCCCTTGCCTCTAAATTCGGCCTCCGAGTGCTCCAAATCTACCAACAATCAGATGTATATCATTATAATATGCTAAGGAACTAATCCCAATCGAAATGTATCAAAGATACTCAAAAATCCCGAAATTGGTCAAACCCAACCCCCGGGCTCGCGTTTCGAAACTCAGAAATTTTTATACAAAAGTGTTCTTCATCATCTCACGAGTCCGTAAATATAAAGAACACTAAAATCGGAGTTCGTTTGACCCCTCAAATCAGTCCCTAAAGGTCTCAAATTCTCAAGCCCTAAACCCATCTTATTCTATTGATTTTCATGAATTAAACACTAATATTATGTTCCTTAATCACTTATAATCGAGTTTTAGGGTCCAAAATACTTACCTCAACGAAGAACACTGATTTCCCCTGTTCAAAATCGCCTCCAAGCTCTTTTCCCGTTCAACAATGGTGTTAAAAGGTCCAATGGTCGCGGAGGGTTTGTTTAAATACTGCCCAGTAATTTACTCTCCGTGATCGCGGCTTTCCCTTACGCGATGCCTTGGTTCCTTACTCTACGCGATCGCACGCCATATCACGCGGTCGCGATGACCACTGACCTCTGCTCACGCGCCCCCTTATTTACACTACGCGACCGCAACATGCTCCACGCGATCGCACTGCTCAACCTGCTCAACCTCTGCCATCGCGAACACACTTATGCGATCGCAGAGAGAAAAATTCTGCCCCTCTCAATTTGAACTACGCGATCGCGTCTCTCCTCACGCGATCGCAGTGAAGGATTTCCTGCTGCACAAAAACCAGAAAACCAATAATTCTCTAAGGTCCGAAAATGCCCGTTAACCACCCGAAATCAATCCCGAGCCCCTCGGGACCCCAACCAAACTTACCAACATATCCCATAATATCGTTCAAAATTAGTTGCACTCTCGAAACACCAAAACTAATATCAAAACACCAAAATTACGTTTGATTCAAGCCTAAGAACTTTGAAATTTCTAAAATCCACCAATGATGCCGAAACTATCCAAAACAATTCCGATTGACCTGAAATTTTGCAGACACATCCAAAATGACATTACGAACCTGTTTCAACTGTCGGAATTCCATTCAGACCCCGATAGCCTATTTTCCACTGCCGACCGGAAATCACTAAAAACTAACTTTCGCCAATTCAAGCCTAATTCTACACCGGACATCACAGAAATATTCTGAACACACTCCTAAGTCCCAAATCACCTAACGAAGCTATCCAAGCCATAAAATCCGCATTCTGAGGTCGTTTACCAATAAGTCAACTCTCAGTTGATATTCCCAACTTTAAGGCTATTTTTAAATACTAAGTTACTGAATTCTCATTTAACCATTCCGATTTCAAGCCTATCGACTCTAACACATCAATAATAGAATAACCAATCCATGACAAGTCAATGATAACAATAAAAATACAAGTTCTACATAGCGACAGACCGGGTTGTTACAATGTACTATAATTTTATAATTATATTCAGATTTTAAGAACATTGCTGATGAATGTGCAGGAGTTGCTTTTATTTATTTATTGAATATTGCTCGTGTTAACTGTGTGTATTCTCTTATAGAGTAGACTTTTTTTGAATTGGGTTTGATTTTGAATTACATTCAGTTCTTTTGTTGTTTCCATTTTAGCATCCTTAGTTTTTCTACTTGTCTTGAACAAGACTATTATTGTATGAGAAGTCTAAATTATGGTCTTCAAAATTAATAATTTTTTTTTTTTGAAGCAAAATTAGGAGAAATCCACTTCCATTAGAAACCATGTCGATATGTAGGTGTATCATAATTATGGTCTAATTAATTGTTCTATAGCTTATACAAGAGAAAGGGAAAAGGAAAACTAACAAAGCTATATCTTAAGCAGAATTTACCGGGTTTGTTTGCATTTAGTTTTGCAAAAGTTTTCTGTGACTTATGTGTTTCCATTAGATTTTAATAAAACTAATGATAAGCTTTTCTGTTCTTGTACCCAAAGAGCTTAAAAATATACTACTTCATTGAATTGATATATGGTCATGGATGAGATTTATTACCAACATGATGATTAAAAGTGATATAATTCTGCTAATTGGGGTTTTGTTTGACCTTATTTGTGTTGCTTTAAGTACTACATCATGAGTTAGACTCTATATTAATTTCAAGAATTATGTTAACAGAGAACTTGAAGTTAGTGATGACTTCATTCACGTGCTATGTGCTATCAGATGTTGAAACAATTAGAAAATCACGTCTTGTTGTATGAATATTCAAGAATGCACTTTTTATTTATTTATGTTTTCTTTTTCTCCGTGCATCTGTGAATTATACTTCAGCAGATCAAATATTGGTGAGTGGTGTATCAGTAAAGAACGTATATTGAATCCTCCAATCTTTTCTTATCAGATGCTTCCTTCTATAATATTCTTTCTCTTCAGTTGTACAATATATCTGTATCATATTCGTTTAAAATGAAGATTGCAGAAGCATTACTAGTAAGGGGTAGTTTAGAATTTAATATTATTCCTCATGCTTTGAGCTTATCTTTCCTGATAATTTGCCTTTCCTTTCCTTTAATTTGAAAATTCAATTGAGGTGAATTATTGGCATTTGTAGCTGATAAATATTTGCATTAAATGTTTCTTAGACAAAGCTATAGTTTGATATAGGATACTATTGATTATACCTAGATTTACCTGATATGTTACAGAAAAGAGTTGAAGTCTCATGTAAAAATTTGTGTTTTGTAGTACCTTCTTGCTACTAGCTCTAATAAATTACCTTTACGTTTAGCAAAATAAAGAAAATATAAGTGAGCTTACATCATTGCATTCAATGGTCGGTTAACTGCATACTATATTCAATAGCAATTGTAAAATCAAGATGGATAAGCACTTGGTATTAATGTAGGCTTTATTATTTCATCAAAGAACTGTGTAACTGATTTGTGGATCTTGTATACTAGTTTGTAGTTCTTGAATGTTAAGTACAATAACTTTTTGGATATCTGTACTAGTCTGTAGTTTATGAATCTAGTGAACTTGTGGGAACTCTTCTTCTTTTTGAAAAGAACTACTGCTTACAATTGGTGCATTAACTATATAAGAGATGTTAATTCAAAAGATAAATAAGTTAAAAAACTAAAACAGAATCAGTGACATGAATTGGAAGAAATGGAGTAACAATTTAATCAATGCTTGTGAGAGATTCTAGTAATTTTGGATGTTACAAGGTAGTCTTGTACTAGGTTTCTTTTTCTGAATTTGTCAATGAGACAAAAGGAGTTAACAATTAGGATTCTGCAAGTAAATATTGAAAATTTAGTCGTTATTATGGAACACTAGGAAAAATGTCGAAGTTGTCTGTCTTTTGTAAACAAAACTACATATGCTCTTAGTTGTGAAAATAATGGATTCTCAGTAGTTAGCTGGTCTCCTAGTTTTTAAAAGGGAGGAAAATCAAATAGGACCTACTATAAACAAGTAGAGAATGAATGTGACATATTTACTTGACTTTGAATTTTAGAAAAAAAAAATACTAGTAGTCATTAATGAAGGCGATAGATTTGATACTACTAAATACTACAAGTTGCCATCAGTCTCTTTGCTATTTGCTTATATCATACTAATAATTATTTTGATTCAAGAGTTATTTTCTGATTAGTTGCATAAGTCTACTTGGAATATTCCACGAACTTTGCAAACTCAATTTATTCTCCGGCCTACAACGGTTTGTTACAAATTGTATAGCTAAAAATGGCTATAAGTCATAGTTAGGACATCTGCCTATGCTTTCCATTTCGTTCAAATAAATTTTTGCTATATCACTCTGCATCTATTTGATCACGCATTTGACTTGAAACTTAGAATGCAATATGGGGAATCTACTATTCTATCTAATATCTCCACACCTTTAAAGAATATGGCTTCAAGACTTGTAACTTTTTAGAATGCAATATGGAGTCTTCCAGTGGTATAATCATAAATAAAAAAAATTACGAGGCATGTTACACTAGCCATCTTGCAGATTGACTTAAGGTTTTCTTTTCTTAAATGCTTGGCCATTGTTCTCTTTTTAATAAGTACTGGTTCATTTTTTCGTAAGCTGGTGAAAGATTGCCAAACAGTATCCAGGAACATTGGTTGAGATTCATGACGTTTGTTTTGGTCTTGTGTCTGGGAAAATTTTGGAAAGGTGAAAAAGTGTATTTTGGGTCCAATAATGATTGGGTAATTTGGTATAAGTTAGTCTGGTACTTGTCTAGAATTTAATTGAACTTGTCACTTCTTTGGCTAGTCAACTTACTTCTCGTGAATATGGTTATCTATATGTGCATTCGATAATTTAAGGTGTTATCTGTTCAGCTCTCTTTTAAAGTGCCCATTTTCTTGAATAGTTGTTTATTCTTTATTACTAACTGGCATAAATTTGTTATTTTAACAGATCAAAAAATTGAAGTGCGAAGAACCTATCCTTAAAGAAAGTGTAGAGCAATTTGAAGTACAAGAGGTTTTTGGTTCGTCAGAATGGTTTAAAGACATTGTCGTCTTATGTACATATACATATTGCAATTTTACTTTTTTTCTTTTTAGGAGTTATTTAAAATGATGCTTAACTCACCTCACTTTATGTTTCTAGTTGTCTGGCTGGGTTTGCCTTATTTTTACTTTTCATTGTTTTAGTAAGACGGGTCTGTTACAATTTGGATTGGTTTCTAGTAAATATGATACTTTAGTTCTTTGTTTAACTAGATATCAAGTATTTGGTTTATTTTTCAATGTTGTTGAGCGTGTATGAAAGCGTGTAAATAATTATTACTATTCATGTAATTTAAATTTTCTTAATTATATTTATAACATTTTCATATTAGCGAAGAAAAATGTGGTCATAAGACACTTTAACGACAGACTTCTCAAAAAGATAAATGATTATTAACGAAGAGAATATTGGTTGTTAAAAGTAATTATACAATTAACGAAGGGAATATCGGTCGCTAAAAGCACTCGAATTGACTTCATATATTGTTGTCATTAAAGACTTTTAACTACCGGATAACAAATTACCGAAGGAAAAATTCTGTCGCTAAAAAGTATGTATAACGACCGAAAATTACGTTGTCGCTAAAGATCCTTTAACGACCGGATTGTAAACCGGTCGTTAACTTTTAACGTCGGGACTTTAGCCGACAGGTGACGACCATATTTTTTCCGGTTGTTATCAACTTATAATGACCAGAATTGGACTTTTCACGACCAGATTTCCTCTCGCTAAAGCCCCATTTTCTTGTAGTGTTATAAGAATATGTGATCTAATTCAATGCCAATTGATAAATAGCTAAATAAATAAAGGAATTAAACAATTAAAATGGATCAAACCAGTGTAGTAGCAAGTTATCGACCCCGATCTAGATTAAACTCGAGATCGAGTGCGAAGAACAGTAAGACCATCAATAGTAATATGAACAATAAGAAGCATAAAGAGTTATAAACGAATAAAAGAGCAGAGTGCTTTGCATTTCTCAGTAATGGTGTAAGTGGTAAGTGTGTATGATGATAAAAATGATAGTGTCTCCCCTTACAAATGAACATGGTTCCTCTTTATATGGTAGAGGAATCCTAAATAAGGTATGACTCTAATTTCGGAAGTAAAATACACGATTGATATCATTAACCGTTAATGGTTCTACCGGTTCCGAGATTCTCGCCGGGATTGGTGATTAATTGTGAATATCTCGTGATTCTGTTACTATGACGTTGATCCAGCCTGATCTCGATCCCTCAGTCTCCTCGTTCCCCGAGCCCGAACTGGCTTTGATGCATGTTCACTATCGAGGCATACCTAGAGCCCGTATACAAAAACCTAACCCCATTCATTTTTTTTTCTTTTTTTCACTTTCCATCTTTATCTTAAAAGGATGTTTTGGAGGGATTTTGTTGCCGAGATTGTTCATTCTACTTTAACTTGGAAGTTTAAGATTGTACCATCTTAGTTGTGGACTTGCGGTTGAAATTGATTCCTATATGTTGTCCTTCAATAATGTGAGCCAATAATACACGGAACATATAGATGACCGTCCGCGAATATCCATTTTAAACGTGCTATGATTAAAAAAAAAAAGAATCAAATTATTATTGTTCTTCCTCCTAAAGAGATGATAAAGTTACGAGAGTCACATATTATTTTGCTAACATTTTATAAATAAAGTACGCACATTTTTTGAGATTATATAAAAAGTGTGCTACAAAATGTTTAAAGCTGCAGTAACTAAGAAAAAAGTTTGGCTCTTAAAATATTACCCCCTGTTCCAATTTTTATGATCTCTTTATATTGGTCTGTTTCATAAAAAATATTTATATTTAAAAATAATTTAACTTTAAGGTTTACGTCTTAATATTAATAATATAATTTTATAATTACAGAAGTTACCGTGGTATGTCTTACACAAAAATTTGAAGTGTCTTTTTTGTTAATGCCAAGATTTTTTCCCTCTAACAAATCAAATACCGTACGTCCGCCACATAAATTAAAAGAGATAAGAGCATTTGATATTTAAATCATAATGAACCGATAATGTACGACATAGAGACTACTAAAAAACAAAATGCATATTTTAAACGTGCCAATGTGAAGGAGTACTATTGCATCTTACTCCTTCTGCTAGTCTACTCTATAAATTCAAGCTTCAATAATGGATTGAGTATCAAACAATACGCAACACACTCCTTGTGTAAACATGAAGTCATTTATTTTCAGCTTCCTCTTGCTTTCAACTACTCTCTCTTTGCTTCCCTTTGTGGTCTTTTCATCATCCTTCACTTCCACCAATCCCATTATCCTTCCCACCACTACTGATGATGACAAGGGTTTCCCTATCCCTGTACTCCCCGAAGTGCTAGACATAAACGGCGAACCGCTCCAGATCGGTGAAAAGTACCACATTATCTCCGCTATCCGGGGAGCCGGCGGCGGTGGCGTGTACTTAACCAATCTAAGAAACACCAAATGTCCAAACGACGTAGTCCAGCATGGGAGGGACACCCAAGACGGCATGCCCGTGAAATTCTTTAGAGGGTGGCACCCCGGTCCCCCACCTTTTAATGTCGTACGTGAAACTAATGACATTAATATTATGTTCTCTGTTCCAACTACACGACTCTGTGTTAATGAAACTGTTTGGAAAGTTGGTGATCCCGACTTAACTGCACGAGGGATTAGGTTTGTGGTAACCGGTGGAACCATAGGAAATCCAGGACCCGAAACAATAAACAGCTGGTTTAAGATTGAGAAAGTAACAAAAACAGCACCTTTCTACAAGTTAAGGTATTGTCCTGATAGATTCTTGTGTCCAAGGTGCCCCCCCCATGATTGTTTAGATGTCGGCGTGAACCATTTCGGAGGTAGGCGTCTGGCTCTCACCAACCAGCCTTTTATGGTTTACTTCAAGAAATTCTAGAAGACTGATGGATAATTAACCTATCCTGCTATGTCTTAACCTGACTTCCTAAATAATGTGGATAAATCTATCCCTTTTCTTAGATCGATGTTTGATCTTTCGCTCTGTGTAAATGCTGTTTATGAAGCATATGAATAAAGAAGCTAGGTTTATATATTATCTGGAGAATTAATCAATCCACACTTTGATATAATTAACCGTCTCTCTCCACATTTTCACAAGCAATGACGAAGTTAGAAATTTCACTTAAAAAATGTCAAAATATAAAGTTAACATGAAAAAATTAAGAAGTTCCAACATATATATACGTAAAATAAAATTTTTAACCTAGTTATATAATGTAATTTTACAATAAAAAGGTATCAATTAACTCCCCTTAAGGCGTCACCGCCCACAAGATGCTAATTAATAATATTGAAATACTCTAGCGTTGTCGGATAGGTTTGCAAACAAAACGAAATACACAAGATGCATGCGCGCATTTTTTCATAGTCTTCATATATTCTAATAAGAATTTAATTTGTATTTGCGGGTATGACTGATCCTTTATGTTTAAGAAAGACAATGCTTGACGATAAATTATCTCATCCACTCGGTATAGGGATGGGCATAGTTGGGCAAATTCTAAATTCAAACTGAAATTTGAAATTTTTTGGATTTTTGATTTGAATTTTCGGATTACGGATTGGATTTTGGATTTAATTTTTAAAATTATTGAATTTCGGATTTGATATTGGATTTGGTAATCGATATCCGAAAATCCAAAATTTTTATACTATATATTTAATCCATTATCCATATGCCAATAGTAATAAGTTCAATACCCCACCATAGATATTATCTCATATGTATATTCAATATTAATACTAGATTATTGTTAGAATACTTTATATTTGGCCATGATTTTACTTTTGCTACTTCTTATCGGCCGTAGTAATATCTCTGTTGTATTTTTTTAATAATAATTTTATTACTTGAATACTTTATATAGATAGTTGCGACAAGAATGATGAACTTTTCAAGAAATTTAACATGAGTGCTTCATTTGGATATTTATTTTTGTAAAAAGTAGAAGCTATAGAAAATCACAAGATTGAGAGGAAAATATATTGAAGAAACGTGTGTTTTCTCATATATTACAAAGCTATAAAACTCTGAATTTATACAAGTCACATAACAACTACTTCTAATGACTTAGATTTTTACTACATGTATGACTACTACATTGAATTAGAGTTATAACTCTACAATACAATCTAATTAACCTTATCTCATTCTAGCTTATCCTTATCATGATCCCTATCATGATCTACTTCTTAACACTTCCCCTCAAGCTAGTGAGAGGTGTAGTTACCACTCCTAGCTTGCTTCGAAATCTTGCAAACATCTGCTTAGTCAATGCCTTAGTATGAATGTCATCGAGTTGATCTTTTGATCTAACAAACCTTGTGACTAGCTGACCACTAGCAACCTTTTCTCTAACAAAATGATAGTCCATCTCAACATGCTTTGTTCTGGAATGCATTACTGGATTGATCGTCATATATAGTGCACTTAAGTTATCACAGAACAAGGTTGGTGCAGTTTTTAAACAAACCCCAATGTCATTGAGAATGTAGGTTATCCATGTCATTTCAGCTGTTGTCGAGGCTAGTGCTCTATACTCAGCTTCTGCACTAGAACTTGCCACTGTGTGTTGCTTCTTGGGTGTCCAATATATGTAGTTAGCTCCTAGGTAGACATTGTAGCCTGTAGTTGATATCCTAGTCCTAGGACACCCTCCCCAGTCAGCATCAGAGAAGCCATATAGCCTGAATGGTGATTGAGACAAAATTCTTAGACCATACTCAGTTGTGCCCTTCACATACCTAAGTATCCTCTTTACAACTTGGTAATGAGTATTGTTTGGTCTTTGCATGAATTGTCTTGCTAGGTTCACTGCATGAGCTATATCTGGCCTTGTGAGAGTCAAGTACTGGAGACTACCAACAATACTTCTGTATAGTGAGGCATCAACTGGATCATCTACAGCTTCTTGTAGACCATGCTTCTATGCCAAAGGTGTGCTTATTGGCTTAGCAAGTTCCATGCTAGTTTTGGAAAGTAACTCTGCAACATACTTACTCTGATTCAAATGGATGCCTCAAGTAAAGTAGGTGACCTCAATCCCTAAGAAGAAGTGCAAAGGGCCAAGATTCTTCATAGCAAATTCCTTACTAGTTCATCAATGATTTCTGAAATTACTGCATTGTGCCTTCTAGTGACAGTTATATCATCAACATACAGAAGGAGCAGAAATGTGCCTTTTTTACAATGCATCACAAAAAGTGATGAGTCTGCTTTACTGCACTTAAAACCAAGATGGAGCAGGTGCAAACTAAACCTGTCAAACCAGGCTCTAGGTGCCTGCGTAAGACCATACAGTGCTTTCTTTAGAAGACACACACTGTCAGGATGTCTAGAATCTTTAAAACCTGGGTGCTGGCTCATGTACACCTCCTTTTGTAGTTATCCATGCAGAAAAACATTCTTTACATCTAGTTGCCTAATACACCAGTGGGGACTCACAACTACATAAAGAACTACTCTTATAATGGTTGCTTTAACAAATGTGCTGAAGGTTTCTTCGAAGTCTACTCCTTCAAGCTGTGAATACCCTTTGGCAACTAGTCTTGCCTTATCAATAGATCTATCAGCCTTTAGCTTGGTTTTAAACACCCACCTAGAGCCAACTATATTCCTACCAGGTGACTTAGGCACCAATATCCAAGTCTTGTTTTGATGAAGTGCATCTATCTCCTCTTGCATTGCTGCAAGCCATTCTGGTGATCTCAGTGCCTCAATTATAGTCTGTGGCTCCTTAGCTGCTACCAAACACATGTGTCTCACTGGCATGTATTTTGATTTCTATCGTGTGACCATGTGATGGATTTGTGCATTTGATGTGTGCTCTGTTGGTTCTGCATCATCAGTTGGTATAGCTTGTGTGTCCTCATTAGGTTCAGTATTAAACCAATGAGACAAGTCAACTTCAAGTTGAATTCACTGTGGATCATAAACTGAAAACACATTAGAGTCAGGAGATGCACTATCTTGAGCTGAACTGTTTGGTTCTTCACTCTCAGCAGTCATAAGATCATCTGTTCCTGTAGGAACTGCTTCTAAAGAAGATTCAGCAGGCTGAACAGTGTGATCAACAACAACAATATGATCACCAGTAGGTGCAGGCTCAGCACTCTCAACAAGAGTATTAACTGGCTCCTCGGAAGTGAGCTGATCACTCGATGATGGTGCATTAACATTAGCTGTAGATTAATCACCTACACCAATTAATGATGATCCATTCAAAACTTCCCCTGAATCAAAGGAGTGTACATTTGGTCTTGAGGTATTCTGCGACCTGGAGAAAAACTCATAAAATGTAGAAATATGTGTAGAATCACTTAAATTGTCCAGTGGTGCATTTGGTTGCATATAAGGCAATGTGTTCTCATCAAAGACCACATGTCTTAAGACAAACACTCTTCTGGTAGGTGGATGATAGCATCTATAGCCTTTGTGAAGGCTACTGTATCCAATAAACACACAAGGATAGGTCTTAGGAGAGAATTTTGTTTTTCCTTTCAAGTAGGGAAAACATCTGCATCAAAAAACCTTTAAATTATTATAATCCAGATGCTCTCCAAAGAGCTTAAAGAATTGAGTCACCATATGTAACACTGATGAAGGCATTATGTTAATTAAGAATACAACTGTCAAGAAAGCTTCTACCCAAAGAAACTGTGGTAACTTTGCATGAAACAACAAGGTCAGACCAGTTTCTATTATATGTTTGTGTTTCCTCTCAGAGACTCCATTCTTCTCAGGTGTGTGGGGGCATGATATATGTCTAACAATACCACAATTATCTTGATGCTCAACAAAAGAAGTGCTATTAAATTCACCACCTCTATCATACTGACAAATCTTAATACTCTTAGTGAATTGTTTCTCAACCATTTTTTGAAACTTAACAAAAATATCATAGAATTCAGATTTCCTTCTTAGTGGATAGAACCAAGTATATCTTGTACAATAATCAACAAACACTATAGAGTATCTCATGTGCTGAGATGATTCAACAAGAGCTGGCCCCCAAAGATCACAATGAATTTTAAGCAAAGGTTCTTTTTGAATCTTATTTCTCAAGGCAGTGAAGAAACAAATATATATAAGGCACTGAAATCCAAGGAAGTACTGGGAATGAATAAAATAATTACTACTTCACCTTCCCCAAAATATATGTCAAATCAATGTACATGAATTTAGTAACAAATAAATCATGCGCATGCAGGGTAAGGACAACCGGCCGGAGTCATAAGATAGTCATGTCTGTGCACTGCCGAGGGTCGAACGACCCGAACCATAAGTGCACCTTTCCATAAAGTACTCACATCTATGCACTGCCGAGGATCGAACGGCCCGAACCAAAAATGCATCTATGCCATAAAGTGATCCTCTCTATGCACTGTCGAGGTTCGAACGCCCCGAACCAAAAATGCATCTCTCAATCCGTCGTGGCGTACGAACCGTTCCCATAAGAGTGGGGGAAATCACACTCTGCTCGCGAAATGTAAATTGCGAAGCGGTCACATGCACACACATTATTCCTTTTTAAATTACTTTTCAGTGAACAATTCCTTACAAATTTTCTCAAATTCCATGACGTCATGGAAATAAGCCGCATGTAACATTTAATTTATTAAGCATATAGTTCATATCAAGTAAAACACAAGGCATGATGTGGGCCTAACTACCCGGACATAATAGTAATAGCCTCTACGTACGAACCCTCGTCACTTTGTACGTACGTAGCCCCCACAATTGTCACATATGGCATTTAAATCACCTAGGGGGATAGTTCCCCTTACAAGGTTAGAAAGGAGACTTACCTCGTGTCGCACCTACTTCCCGGGTCAAGAATGCGCCCGAAACTCTGAATTCGACACCCAAAGACTCGAAACTAGCCAAATGTTATACAAATATATCAATTTATATTCAAAGCATGGAATTCTCCTATTATTTAGTCAAATTCACCATCCTTGAAGAAATCCCAAAATCCAACCCCGGGCCCGCATGCCCGGGTTCCGAAATTCTCGAAGGAAACACTCACCCATAACCTAAGGATCGTTAATATATGATTTTTGTATGAATTCATAGCCAATGCACGAGTAATTTTCTATATTTTCAAAAGCCCTAGGTTACTACCCCAAATCCTTAATATTCACTAATTAGGTAGTTAGTTTAGCTTGTAATCCATGCATGAAACTAATATTAGGGTAGAATTTACTTACCTTCAATAACTAGGTTGTTTTCCCCTCTTGAATGCTGAAAATCGTCCCAAGGAAGAAGAAGAAGATGAGGAAAATGAATTAAATCTCGTTATAAAAATACACTGCCCAACTGCCCCTTCTATGCGAACGCATTAGGGGCAGTGTGTTCGCGATGAACAAATGGCCAAGCCTGATGAGGCCTTCTATGCGAACGCAGAGAGGTCTTCGCGAATGCAGAGGCTAGCCAGGCTAGACCTACGCGAATGCGAACGCGGCTGGGGGGTGCGAACGCACTGAGTAAGGGCTAAGCTGGTCTGGCCCAATGCCCTACCCTATGCAAACGCGGAGCACCTATGCAAATGCATAGGGAAAATTTTCAATCCCGCCTAGATCCTTCTATGCGAACGCGGCAGAGCAACCGCGAACGCATAGAAGGAAACCAGACACAAAAATTATGGTGTTTTACATTTAACTCCGAGGGGTCTGAAACTCACCCGAGCCCCTCGGGACCCCATCCAAAGGCACTGGCAGGTCTGTATTTATGATACAAACTCGTTAGAATTTACGGAACGTGAAAAACAACAACGAAACTAAGAATTTGATCCCAAAACCAAATTGAATCAAACTTTGAACTTCAAGTCCTAGAATACGCTAACAATGCGCCGAACCAATCTATACTACTCGGAATGACACCAAATTTTGCAGGCAAGTTATAAATGACATAAAAGAACTATTCCCTATCTCGGAATTCCTTTCGGACCTCGATAACACAAAAACACGTCCCAAACCATAATATTAACTTAAGGAAATCCTTATTTCGATATTTGGCGCCGAAACGCTCCCGGATCATCCAAAACCCATTCCGAACATACGCCCAAGTCCGAAATCATCATACGAAGCTACTGGAACCGTCGAAACTTGATTCCGAGGTCGTTTACTAAAAATGTTGACCGAAGTCAAACTTAGACTCAAAGGCTAACCTTAAGGAACCAAGTGTTCCTATAGCACTCTAAACACTTTCGAATCCCGAACCACCAGTCCCCGCAAGTCATAAATCATAATAAGCCGCTATGGGAAGTTTCATTTAGGGGAACAAGGTCTGATAACGCAAAACGGCCGGTCGGGTCGTTACACTTTGCGCGAGGTGGACCTCGCCTTATCCTTCACGTAGCCTGCTCCCACGCGAGCTCAGAGGCTTGCTTAGCCAGCTCTAACGCGAGTTCATAGTCTTGCTTCGCCAACTTCCTCATCTTTTCACTGCTTAAGGCATTCTTTCTTCTTTCCACAGTTTTCGCGCACACTTTATTCTTTAAATCTTCCTTTTGCTCTAGTTTCATCTCCAATTAACCTA
Organism: Nicotiana rustica; assembly: GCA_005239535.1. Lineage (NCBI taxonomy): Eukaryota > Viridiplantae > Streptophyta > Magnoliopsida > Solanales > Solanaceae > Nicotiana > Nicotiana rustica. The sequence goes on from ML465418.1 coordinate 65,824, forward strand.
CACATAAAATAGACTCCATGGCGCTCAAATAAAGTGTAGTTTATTATTAAATCACATAAAATGCAAGGTAAATAATGTAATAAAATATGGAATTATATCCACACATCAATACCTCACACTTAAACATTGTTCGTCCTCGAGCAATCAAACTACACTTATAGACACGGCCTTTTTGAGCAATTCCCTTAACGCATCACACCAAGAATCTTTAAAATAGTCTAAGAACAAAGGTGTAACATCCTCACCTCAAGATTTGACTCACAAATACCTTGCCTTATTCACAATTCACTTACTTACTCTAACATGGAAGTCAATGACATTACCTTTCCTTTATGAATCACGTTCCCTCACCCAACAAAGAGCTTAGTTCCAGACACAATTACTTTTAAGAACGTAGGAACTCAAGATAGGAAAAATTCACTCGCTCGCGGAAATAACATTCATATGCCATGATGCACCATATGCTTGCCCGTTGTGTAATACTCTGCTAATCGAGCTCATTCAGTACAAGATCAAGTAGGATTTTAATTGGTTGAAATATAGGTTGCGGGTCAGGTATGATACATGTGGGTATGAGTGACTACACCTCCCTTCAGCACTTTAATACATATACTTTAATACTACAGCCCATACTTATGTCAAACCAAAATTCCACCTGCACTTAAATTTATATTACCCTATAATTCTTTAAGAACAGGTATATCACTAGCCACCAGCATCAAAAATTATTTTTCATACAATACAACTATTAGTTTTTTATTTTTTATTATTTTTTCTTCATGTGGTTTTTATTGACATCTTTTCTTTTCTTCTTTTTCAAAACAGTGCACATTTCTCCTCATTTCATTTGTTCCACTCAAAGTCCAACCCACCACCCCACACTTTAACTTTTTCATATTTTATCACAATTCAAGTGCTCATGAGAGGTGACAAGGTTCAATTATATGGTCGATTCAAACAAAGGGGTAAGGCTTGTAATGTGGTTACCAAAGAAACAGGATTATAGGCTAAAAGGGGTTAACTACGTTGCATAACATTTAGGCAGGTAAACTATATATCTTGCTCAACAAAGAAACGCCTATATCACTTCCCAGACTGAACAAGACTACAATTTCTCTTTGCACACACACGGGGAAAGTTCTAGACATCAAATGCAATGCACCGAATACATACAAACCTCACACAGACATGGCACATAAGTCACTTAAGATTGGTTTTATCACGACACTCCAGTCAAACCAATTAAGCAAATTTAAGAATCTACGATTTAAGGTACTTATATTAGAGTCAAAAACTAAGCCTAAGCGTCAGAACCATAGTACTAACTATTCTCAAGGCATAACAAAATTAAGAAATATACTTCTTTAAGAACAAGTATATCACTAGCCACCACCATAAAAAATTATGTTTCATACAATACAACTATTATTTTTTTATTTTTTATTATTTTTTCTTCAAGTGGCTTTTATTGACTTTTTTTCTTTTCTTATTTTTCAAAACTGTGCACATTTCTCCTCATTTTATTTGTTCCACTCAAAATCCAACCCACCACCCCACACTTTAACTTTTTAATATTTCATCACAATTCAAGTGCTCATGAGAGGTGACAAGGTTCAATTATATGCTCTGTTCAAACAAAGGGTTAAGGCTTGTAATGTGGTTACCAAAGAAACAAGATTATAGGCTCAAAGGGATTAACTACATTGCATAACATTTAGGCAGGTAAACTATATATATCTTGCTCAACAAATAAACACCTATATCACTTCCCAGACTGAACAAGACTACAATTTCTCTTTGCACACACACGAGGCAAGTTCTAGACATCAAATGCTATGCACCGAATACATATAAACCTCACGCAAACATGACACATAACTCACTCAAGATTACTTTTATCACGACACTCCAGTCAAAGCAATTAAGCAAATTTAAGAATCTATGATTTAAGTGTAACGACCCGGTCGGTCGTTCCGTGAGATTTACCCCGTCTCCCCTATTTCTGCATTTTTTATATATTGCTAGCCTATTTTTGTTGTGTTGGGTCAGTTGCTTTGGGTCAGGAGTGGTTATGGTGAGAATTTGGGCATTTAGCCTTTTAAAGTAGCCTAATAGTTGAGAAAGTCAACTGAGAGTTGACTTATTAATAAATGACCTCGAAATGCGGATTTAATGGCTCGGATAGCTTCGTTAGGTGATTTGGAACTTAGGAGTGTGTTCAGAATATTTTTGTGATGTCTGGTATAGAATTAGGCTTGAATTGGCGAAAGTTAATTTTTGGTGATTTCCAGTCGGTAGTGGAAAAAAAAGCTATCGAGGTCGGAATGGAATTCTGGAAGTTGGAGCAGGTCTGTATGTCATTTTGGATGTGTCTGCAAAATTTCAGGTCAATCGGAGGTGTTTTGTTTAGTTTCGGCGTAGTTGGCGAAATTTGGATGTTTCAAAGTTCATAGGCTTGGATTTGATGTAATTTTGGTGTTTTCGTGTTGTTTTTGGTGTTTTGAAGGCTCGACTAAGTTGGAATAATGCTACGGGGTGTGTTGGTATGTTTGGTTGGGTCCCCGAGAGGCTCGAGATTGATTTCGGATGGTTGGTGGGGGTTTTTTGACTTGGAAAATTGCAGCAATAGCTGCTGGTGTGAAGTTCTGGTGTTGACCACACCTGCAGTCGGGAAGCCGCAGGTGCGATGGGCAGAGAGCAGGTGCGAAAAGGCTAGGCTGGGATTTTTCCGCAGGTGCGAAGTTTTGGCCGCACCTGCGAAGCCGCAGGTGTGGAGGAGTGGTCGCAGGTGCAAAATTGGTCCGTTAAGTGGGTTTCCGCAGGTGCGAAGTTTTGGCCGCACCTGCGAAGCCGCAGGTGTGGAGGAGTGGTCGCAGGTGCAAAATTGGTCCGTTAAGTGGGTTTCCGCAGGTGCGCACCTGGGACCGCAGGTGCGCACCTGGGACCGCAGGTGCGACTAAAGATCCGCAGGTGCAGAAATGACTGGCAAAAACAGTATATAAAGGCCCTCCGCGAAAATTTTCTTATTTTCACTATTATGCATGCGGGAGGAGTTCTTTGAAGGCGATTTGGAGAAGGAAACTCAAGATTCTTTAGTAAAGGTAAGTTCTTTGGTTACTAACATCGTTCCTATGCTATTTTGTTCGGATTACGCTTGAAAATTTAAGGATTTGAGTAGGCAAGGTTGGGAAGAACGGGGTGTAGAATTGGAAATTCTTTTGAGGTTTTGGGTAGGCAATTGTGATCCGAATTTGATGATTTTGGTATGAGTAGAATCGTGGGAGGTCGAGGGTTCTAGTGATGTAAAAATTATCAAATTCTGAGATGTGGGCCAGGGGCTCGGGTTTGGCCGAATTTCGAGATTTTTGTGTAAATTGATAGTTTTCGATTGGGTTGCGTTCCTTGGTTATATATTGATGATGTTAAACTGGTTTTTGGCTAGATTCGGAGCAATCGGGAGCCAATTCGAGGGGCAAGATCATTACGGACTAGTGTTGTGGCCCGGTAGAGGTAAGTAATGGTAATAAATCTTGTCTTGAGGGTATGGAACCCCAGACTACATATTTCTCACTGATTTTAAAAAGGCGCACATGTCGGATGACGGGTATGTGGCGCAAACTAATTTTTGGATTGGACTATGTCCTCTCCGCGGCAACTAATGAGTTTCACATTTACTCAAAATCTTATGTTAAATTGTGTTCTAAAGATTTTTGAAATATTTGGGCTATACGCCGTGTTTGGGACCTCGTGTCGATCTGTTTAGACCCCCTGGGGGCTTTTTACTGCTGTTTTTCTCACTCTCTGTTGACGATTTCACTCAGCATCATTGTGCATACTATTTTTCGAAACTCAGCCTGATTTACACTACATGAGCCTTAAAATGATGTTTTGGGTCGAGTGCCCTGTTTTACTGATTTGCCGGAGGGGCCTTTGAGTGGTTCTACCGAGTGTGGCCGAGGGCCAAGAGTGATGGTGAGGTGCTGAATGATATTAGCGCTTGGGCTGAAGGAGCCCCTCCGGAGTCTGTACACACCCCCAGTGAGTGCACCGAGTGCCGGGTGACGAGTGATTGGGAGGCATGAGTGAGTGTGAGGTGCTGAGTGATTGTGAGGTGCTGAGTGATTGTGAGGCATGCCCGAGGGGCTACTTATGATTTTACTACATTCATTTGCATACCAAATCCCTTGTATTAAAGTTGTTAAAAATTTGCATTGTTTAAAGGACTTTTTTTGAAGTTGATTTTAAGGCATGATGATTTCGTATTTCTATGTTATACTATTGAAGAGTAAGGCTGTGTATATTGTGACTTGATGGCATTGATTTAATGTGTTTCCTTGATACTTAAACTTAATTATTTTCTATTACTACTAAGTTGGCGTACTCACATTACTCCCTGCACCTCTGTGTGCAGATTCTGGAGCAGATATCGAGCATTAGCTTGTCATTCCGCGTGGAGCCAAAATTGCAGGATATAGAGGTAGTTGTTCAGCGTCCGCAACATCTCTATTTTCCCTTCTTGTTTTATTTCACGTGTTGTATTGTAATAATTTATTTTAGCTTATTTCCTCTAGATGCTCATGACATGTTGGCTCCAAGTTTTGGTGTTGGCTGTATTGTATAATTGGCCTACTTTATTTAGTAAATTCTGTATATTCTATGGAATGCGTGAAACTTGATTGGGATTTTAAAAAAGAAATTGCGAACATGCGGTAGTCGGCTATCCTAGTTCCATGATAGGCGCTATCACGTACAATTTAGGATTTGGGGTCGTGACAGTTTGATATCAGAGCCCTAGGTTACATAGGACTCAACGGTCATGAGCAGGTTTAGTAGAGTCTTGCGGATTGGTACAGAGACGTCTGTGCTTATCTTCGAGAGGCTGCCAAACTTTTAGGAAACATTTCTATATTTCTTCAACTCTTTCATGCTGATCTAGTGATTCTTGAAATCTGAACTTACGTTGTTTCATTCTCTCACAGATGGTGAGGACACGCCATACCAATCAGAGTGACCAGTCACCAGCTAGACCAGCGAGAGGTCGAGGCCACAGTCGATGCCGTGGTAGAGGTAGGGGGCCAGCCCGCACAGCAGCCGGGGCAGTACCTCAGGATCCCCCTATCGATCAAGATCAGGTTCCCGCCAATGGTGTCCCAGCGGGACAGGCTCAGGCACCAGCAGTGTCTATGGTCATTCCCGGTTTTCAGGAGACCTTGTCTCAGATATTGACAGTATGAACCAGTTTGGCTTAGGCCGTTGCCATGTCTTCTACTGCCACTACAGCTCAGGACTGGGGAGGCAACCAGACTCTAGCTGCCCGGGCACCTGAGCATGCTGCACAGCGTATTCAGGCACCGGGGGCAGTCCCAGCTTAGCCAGTTGCTCCGGTCCAGGATTAGGCGGTCCCTGCTATGCCTGAGGACGAGCAGTGCAGGTTGGAGAAATTCAACAGACTTCAGCCTCTGACTTTCAACGTTACATAGGGCGAGGATGCCATGGATTGCTAGATAGGTTCCAGAGGATACTGCGTACCGCGGGTATTTTGGAGACCAGTGGGGTTTCATTTGTTACATTTCAGTTTGCGGGTGCTGCCTTTACCTGGTGGGAGTCATTCAAGAGGCGTAGACCGATTGGTTCAGCACCTCTTTCCTGGCAGCAGTTCTCCATGATATTTTTGGATAATTATGTTCCTCAGTCCCACAGAAAGGAGCAACATAGGCAGTTTGAGCAGCTGCGCCAAGGGGAATTATCAGTCACTCAGTACGAGATAAGGTTTTCCGAGTTGGCCAGACATGCTTCTGAGATTATCCCTAGTGATAGGGAGAGGGTGAGGAGGTTTGTAGATGTTCTTTCTTATGAGCTTAAGTTATTTATGACTCGGGAGAGAAATTCGGTGCTTCATTCGAGCAGGTTGTTGACATAGCTCGAGATATTGAGTCTGTTCTCCGCCAGGAGCGAGAGGAGAGGGAGGCCAAGAGGCCTCGTGGTTCGGGCAGTTCTGGTGGTCCTCCCTTCAGGGGACAGTTTCAGCAGGGTAGGGGCCGTTCATTCAGGCCTCCTCAGTCAGGCCGTCCAGCATATGGTGGTGCCTCCTCGGGGCAAGATCCCTGTGGTTCTCAGTCAGGCCGTACTTCATTTGGTGCCCTCCCAGCTCAGAGTTCAGCTCGAGCACCTCCAGTTTAGGTTCTTCTATGCAGGAGTCTTCCAGTGGCCGTACGGGTACTAGGGGTTTCTATCAGTCCCTGCCTCCAGCTCCATGGAGTTGTTTTGAGTGTGGAGAGTTCGGGCACGGGTGGAGGCAGTGTCCCCGCCATTTCGGTGGATCTTTTCAGCAGAGTGGCCAGCCCTCGGCTTCAGTTCCAGTCACTTCACCACCCGCCCAGGCAGCCAGGGGTAGTGGTTAGTCAGCCACAGGCTGCCCTAGAGGGGGAGATCGAGTAGGGGGAGGTCAGGCTCGCATGTATGCGTTTCCAGCAAGGCCGGATGTTATGGCTTTAGATTCCGTGATCGCAGGTATTATTTCAGTTTGTTGCCGTGATGCCTTAGCTTTATTTGACCCTGGTTCCACATATTCCTATGTTTTTTCATATTTTTCCGGTTTTCTGGATGTGCCCCGTGAGTCTCTAGTCACCTCTGTTCATATGTCAACTCCGGTGGGCCATACCGTTGTTGTGGACCGCGTGTATCAGTCATGCATGATATTTATTGAGGGTCTGGAGACCCGAGTGGACCTACTATTACTCAGCATGGTCGATTTTGACGTAATATTGGGCATGTATTGGTTATCTCAGTTCCATGATGTTCTTGATTGTCACGCTAAGACCGTGACCTTAGCTATGCCTGGGTGTCCAAGGGTTAAGTGGAGAGGTTCTTCCGGGTATATGCCTAGCAAGGTGATTTCTTACCTGAAGGCTCAATGCATGGTTGAGAAAGGGTGTTTATCGTATTTGTCATTCGTGAGGGATGTCAGTGGTGAGACTCCCGCTATTGATTCAAATCCTGTGGTCCGTGACTTTTCGGATGTGTTTCCTGCAGACCTGCCAGGCATGCCACTTGACAGGGATATTGATTTTGGTATTGACTTGGTGTCAGGTACTCAGCCTATTTCTATTCCACCTTATCGTATGGCACCAGCGGAGCTAACGGAATTGAAGGAGCAACTTCAGGAGCTCCTGGATAAGGGGTTCATTCGGCCTAGTATGTCACCTTAGGGTGCACCAGTGTTGTTCGTGAAGAAAAAGAATGGGTCCATGCGTGTGTGTATTGACTATCGACAGTTGAATAGGGTTATGGTGAAGAACTGGTATCCCTTGCCCCGCATTGATGATTTGTTTGACCAGCTTCAGGGAGCTAGAGTGTTTTCCAAGATTAATTTGAGATCTGGGTATCATCAGTTGAGGATTCGGGGTTCTGATGTTCCGAAGACTGCTTTCAGGACCAGATATGGTCACTATGAGTTCCTGGTTATGTCATTTGGGATGACCAATGCCCTAGCTGCGTTCATGCAATTGATGAACATCGTGTTTCAGCCTTATCTTGATTACTTCGTCATTGTGTTCATTGATGACATCCTGGTTTATTCTCATAGCCAGGAGGAGCATGCTTAGCATTTGAGAGTCGTGTTACAGAGGTTGAGGGAGGACAAGCTTTATGCGAAATTTTCCAAGTGTGAGTTTTGGCTTGGTTCGGTAGCTTTCTTGGGGCACGTGGTGTCCAGTGAGGGGGATTCAGGTTGATCCAAAGATGATAGAGGCGGAGCAGAGTTGGCCCAGGCCGTCCTCAGCTACAGAGATTAGGAGTTTCCTTGGTTTGGTGGGTTATTACCGTCGCTTTGTGGAAGGATTCTCTTCTATTGCTTCTCTTTTGACCAGATTGACCCAGAAGGGTGCTCTATTCAGATGGTCTGATGAGTGTGAGGAGAGCTTTCAGAAGCTCAAGTCATTATTGACTACAACTCCAGTACTAGTTTTGCCTGCTGGTTCGGGTTCTTACACAGTTTATTGTGATGCTTCTAGAGTTGGCTTGGGAGCGGTATTGATGCAGGACGGTAGGGTGATTGCTTACGCGTCTAGACAGTTGAAGGTTCATGAGAAGAATTATCCAGTGCACGATCTTGAGTTAGCTACCATTGTTCATGCCTTAAAGATTTGACGACATTATTTGTATGGGGTGCCGTGTGAGATTTTCACTGATCATCGCAGTTTGCAGTATCTGCTGAGGCAGAAGGACTTGAATTTGCGTAAGAGGAAACGGTTGGAGCTCTCAAGGATTAAGACCTCATTATCTTATATGACCCGGGGAAGGCCAATGTAGTGGCCGATGCCTTGAGTCGTAGAGCAGAGAGTTTGGGAAGTCTAGCCTACCTTCCAGTAGTAGAGCAACCATTAGCCCTTGATGTTCAGGCCTTAGCAGTTAAGTTGGTGAAATTGGATCTATCAGAGCCCCCGCGGGTGTTGGCTTGTGTAGCCTCCAGGTCTTCTCTTTACAATCAGATTAGAGCACGCCAGTATGATGATCCCCATTTGCTTATTCTTCAGGATAGGGTCCGTCGCGGTGATGCCAGGGATGTGGTTATTGGTGATGATGGGGTCATGAGGATGCAGGTCCAGATTTGCATGCCAATGTAGATGGGCTTCGAGATTTGATTCTAGTAGAGGCTCATAGTTCGCGGTATTCCATCCATCCGGGTGCCGCAAAGATGTAT
>ML465418.1:74698-95162 GCA_005239535.1 Nicotiana rustica
AGATTTATATCAGGGAGATTGTCAGATTTCATGGGGTTCCAAATTCTATCATTTCCGACAGAGGCACTCAGTTCACATCTCAGTTTTTGAGAGCCGTGCAGAGAGAGTTGGGTACTCAGGTTGAGTTGAGAACAACGTTTCATCCTCAGACCGACGGGCAGTCAGAGCATACCATTCAAATTTTGGAGGATATGTTGCGTGCTTGTGTGATTTACTTTGGTGGTTCATGGGACCAGTTTCTGCCACTAGCAGAGTTTGCATATAATAACAGCTATATGCCGAGTATTCATATGGCTCCGTATGAGGCTTTATATGGTAGGAGGTGTAGATCTCCGGTTGGTTGGTTTGAGCCGGGCGAGGCTAGGCTATTGGGCACATTCTTGGTTCAGGATGCTTTGAGTAAGGCAAAGTTGATTCAGGAGCGGCTTCGCACGGCGCAGACTAGGCAGAAGAGTTATGCGGATCGGAAGGTCCGAGATGTGTCTTCATGGTTTGGGATAAGGTGTTGCTGAAGGTGTCACCCATGAAGGGTGTTATGAGATTCGGGAAGAGAGGGAAGCCGAGTCCCAGGTTCATTAGGCCATTTGAGGTGCTTCATAGGGTTGGGGAGGTGGCTTATAGGCTTGCTATGCCTCCTAGTTTATCGATTATTCATCCAGTATTCCATGTTTCGATGGTCTGGAAGTATGTTGGTGGCCCTTCCTATGTTTTGGACTTCAGCACGGTTGAGCTCGAGGGTGATATGTCATATGAGGTAGAGCTAGTGGCTATTTTGGGTCGACAGGACAGGAAGGGCAGTCGGTGGAGGATTCCACTTGGGAGACCGAGCGGGCGATGCGGGACAGATATCCTCACTTATTCGAGACTCTCGGCATGTTTGTAGACCCGTTCGAGGACAAACGTTTGTTTAAGAGGGGGAGGATGTAACGACCCGGCCAGTCGTTCAGTGAGATTTACCCCGTTTCCCCTATTTCTGTATTTGTTATATATTTCTAGCCTGTTTTTGTTGTGTTAGGTCAGTTGGTTTGGGTCCGGAGTGGTTATGGTGAGAATTTGGGCATTTAGCCTTTTAAAGTAGCCTAATAGTTGAGAAAGTCAACTGAGAATTGACTTATTGGTAAATGACCTCGGAATGCAGATTTTATGGCTCGGATAGCTTTGTTAGGTGATTTGTGACTTAGGAGTGTGTTTAGAATATATTTGTGATGTCCGGTGTAGAATTAGGCTTGAATTGGCAAAAGTTAGTTTTTGGTAATTTCCGGTCGGCAGTGGAAAAAAAAAACTATCGAGGTCAGAATGGAATTCCGGAAGTTGGAGCAGGTCCGTATTGTCATTTTGGATGTGTCTGCAAAATTTCAAGTCAATCGGAGGTGTTTTGGTTGGTTTCGGCGTAGTTGGTGAAATTTGGAAGTTTCAAAGTTCATAGGCTTGAACTTGATGTAATTTTGGTGTTTTCATGTTGTTTTTGGTGTTTCAAAGGCTCGACTAAGTTGGAATAATGCTACGGGGTGTGTTGGTATGTTTTGTTGGGGCCCCGAGAGGCTCGGGATTGATTTCAGATGGTTAGCTGGGTTTTTGGACTTGGAAAATTGCAGCACTAAATGCTGGTGTGAAGTTCTGGTGTTGACCGCACCTGTGGTCGGGAAGCCACAGGTGTGATGGGCAGAGCGCATGTGCGAAAAGGCTAGGCTGGGGATTTTTCCGCAGGTGCGAAGTTTTGGCCACACCTGCGAAGCTGCAGGTGCGGAGGAGTGGCCGCAGGTGCGGAATTGGTCTGTTAAGTGGGTTTCCGCAGGTGTGCACCTGGTACAACAGGTGCGACTAAAGATCCGCAGGTGCGGAAATGACTGGCAAAAACAGTATATAAAGGCCCTCTGCGAATATTTTCTTATTTTCACCATTTTGGATGCGAGAGGAGTTCATTGAAGGTTATTTGGAGAAGGAAACTCAAGATTCTTCAGTAAAGGTAAGTTCTTTGGTTACTAACATCATTCCTATGCTATTTTGTTCGGATTAGGCTTGAAAATTTAAGGATTTGAGTAGGAAAAGGTTGGGAAGAAGGGGGTGGAAAATTGGAAATTCTTTTGAGGTTTTGGGTAGGCATTTGTGATCCGAATGTGATGATTTTGGTATGAGTAGAATCATGAGAGGTCGAGGGTTCTAGTGATGTAAAAATTATCGAATTCCGAGACGTGGTCCAGGGGCTCGGGTTTGACCGAATTTCGAGATTTTTGTGTACATTGATAGTTTTTGATTGGGTTGTATTCCTTGGTTATATATTGATGATGTTAAACTGGTTTTTGGCTAGATTCGAAGCAATCGGGAGCCAATTCGAGGGGCAAGAGCATTGCGGACTAGTGTTGTGGCCCGGTAGAGGTAAGTAATGGTTATAAATCTTGTCTTGAGGATATGGAATCCCGAACTACATATTTCTCACTGATTTTAGAAAGGCGCACATGTCGGATGACGGGTATGTGGCGCATACTGATTTTTGGATTGGACTACGTCCTCTCCGCGACAACTAATGAATTGCACATTTACTCAAAACCTTATGTTAAATTGTGTTCTAAAGATTTGTGAAATATTTGGGCTATATGCTGTGTTTGGGGCCTCGTGCCGATCTGTTTAGACCCATTGGGGGATTTTTACTGCTGTTTTCCTCACTATTTGTTGTCGATTTCACTAGCATCATTGTGCATACTGTTTTTCGAAACTCAACCTAATTTACACTACATGAGCATTAAAATGATGTTTTGGGTCGAGTACCCTATTTTACTGATTCGCCCGAGGGGCCTTGGAGTGGTTCTACCGAGTGTGGCTGAGGGCCAAGAGTGATGGTGAGGTGCTGAGTGATATCAGCGCTTGGGCTGAAGGAGCCCCTCCGGAGTCTGTACACACTCCTAGTGAGCGCACCGAGTGCCGAGTGATTGGGAGGCATGAGTGACTGTGAGGTGCTGAGTGATTATGAGGCTCTCCCGAGGGGCTACTTATAATTTTACTACATTCATTTGCATACCAAATCCCTTATTTCAAAGTTGTTAAAAATTTTCATTCTTTAAAGGACTTTTTTTTAAGTTGATTTTAAGGCATGATGATTTCGTATTTCTATGTTATACTATTGAAGAGTAAGGCTGTGTATATTGTGACTTGATGGCATTGATTTTATGTATTTCCTTGCTACTTAAACTTGATTTATTTTCATTACTACTGAGTTGGCGTACTCACATTACTCCCTGCACCTCTGTGTGCAGATTAAGGAGCAGATATCGAGCATTAGCCTGTCATTCCGCGTGGAGCCAGAATTGCGGGATATAGAGGTAGTTGTTCAGTGTCCGCAACATCTCTGTTTTCCCTTCTTGTTGTATTTCGCTTTTATTCGAAGGTGTTGTATTATAATAGTTTATTTTGGCTTATTTCCTCTAGATGCTCATGACATGTTGGCTTCGAGTTTTGGGGTTGGCGGTATTGTATAATTGGCCTACTTTATTTAGTAAATTCTGTATATTCTATGGAATGCTTGAAACTTGATTGGGATTTTCAAAAATAAATTGCGAACATGTGGTAGTCGGCTATCCTAGATCCACGATAGGCGCCATCACGACCGGTTTAGGATTTGGGGTCGTGACATTAAGGTACTTATATTAGAGTCAAAAACTGAGTCTAAGCGTCAGAACCACAGTACTAACTATTCTCAAGGCATAAAAAAATTAAGAAATATCGCTACAATTCAATGCATAGCCCAGTGGTTCCTACTCCTGATGTGCTAGAGAATTTCGGCACATTTAATACCAATTGCTTAGGTTTAGGTTGTTTTAAATGCAATTGTATTTTATACTTATGTAATTTTGATATTTTGCAGTGCATGAAGCCTGAGGACCCAAAAACATGGAAATGGAATCAAAAAGACGAAAAATGACAAGAATAGGCAAAATGCGACCGCAGAGTTTGAAATGTGGACCGCCAAGCCAACATGCGGACCGCATAATGCTCAGGGGAACCGCATAGTCCAACAGAGTCCATTATGCAACCGCATAACAGGTTTGCGGGCCGCATAATGGATCGCAAACCTCCTATAGAAGTGGCTGAGAGCAAAAATGCGATGACACTATGCGGCCGCATATCAACAATGCGGATCACATCACTTGAATGCGGCGACTTCCTGAAACCTAGGGTTTTGAAGATGCGGTGTGCTTGAAGAGAATGCGGACCGCATATCTGGTACGCGATAGAAATGCGGTCTCATATTTACCTGGAAGGGCATTTTTGTCTGAAATTGGCCTCGAGTTTTAACCCACTATAAATAGATTTATTGGGTTTTTGTGGGGACATCTTGTATGGAATAAGAGCTACAATCCAAACTTTGAATAGTCCCATCTTTTGAAAGCATTGAAGTGAAGAATCTTGCACTTTTGTAAGCATTATGACATATAATATTATCTTCTTTTTGTATTTTAGCAGGACCCTAAATGGGTTTAATGTCAATGGGTGTTTAACATTGAATATATGTATAATGGTTGGTTGATATTTATTTACTTCTCATTCTTCATTTATTGTTAGTGGTTGCAAATATTAACAAGCGCCATTATATTCTTTCTCTACTTGGAAAAGTGAGTTAGGGTTTGGTGGAAGTAAATATCAAAGATTCAAGGTCTTAAACCTTGTTTAATGGAATCACTTAGGAATAAGTGGATTTTATTTGGCATAAATTGATTACACTTAATTGCACCTCTTTTATATTTGGAAAAATCATAAAGAGAAATACTACCCAACTATTGGAAAATATTGGGTAGTCCTTTAGAAATCATTTGCATATCAAAAGGACCTTCCATTAGAAATATATCATATTAACATCGATAGCATTACATTTCATTGAAGGGTACACAACCTTGGTTTAGATAATTGTGATGACCCAAAAGGTCATCCCGTATTTTTCTAGCTAATTCTATGTTCCGAGGTCGTAAAAACCTCCTTCTATCTTCCCTCGATTTGTGTGCAGCCCAAGCGTGTAGCCGGAAAGCTTTCATGTGAAAAACAGATAAAAATAATAATTTTGTATTAGAAATTTGAATAAAGTTGACTTTGGTCAACAATTTTGGTAAACGGACCCAGATCCATGATTTGACGGTCCCAGAGGGTCCGTAGAAAAATGTGGGACTTGGGCGTATGCCCGGAAGCGAATTCCGAGGCCCCAAGTCCGAGAAATGAATTTTTAAAGAAAATTATTTTCTGAAAAATATAAAGGTTTTTGAAAATAAAATGTTATGTGAAACCTGTGATATCGGGCCCGTATCTTGGTTCCGGAGCCTGGTACAAGTTAGATATTATTTATATGCGTTATCTGTGAAATTTGGTAATAAACGGACTTGGTTTGACGTGATTCGGGTCAAAAATGCAAAATTTGATGTTTAAAGAAGTTTTGAGGAATTTCATTGATTTTTGGTTTGGTTCATCGTTTTAGTGTTGTTTTATGTGGTTTAAAACCTCGCGTGAGTCCGTGTTAGGTTATAAGACTTATTCGTGCTTTTAGATGGGGTCCCGGGGGGGCCTCGGGTGGTTTTCGGATAGGTTCCGGGTCAAATCCCCTTAAATTTTCACCGCTAAAGTCTGCCTTCTGGGTTTCCTCTATGCGACCGCAAAGCAACAATCGCGATCGCATAGTGTGGCTTGGACCTGGCCATTTCTTTCCTTCTTCACGTTCGCAGTGAAAGCCTCGCGATCGCATACCCCATAACATTTTATACTCCACGTTCGCATATGTATAACCGCGTTCGCATAGGTTCCTTCTTTTAGGCATCACACAGTCCTTCAATGCGATCACATTCGATGTACCGCGATCGCGTAGTATAAGCGGGCAATGGCATAATCCCTTCTATGCGATTGCATTATCCTACTCGCGATCACATATCACGTTTTGGGTCAGTAATATTTTATCTCTATGCGATCACATGTAATTTCCCCCGATCGCGATTCATTAATTACCTGGGTAGATTATAAAACTTCAATATCGAGAGTTTCACCATTTTTATCATAATTTGATCTCTAAAGCTCGGATCTTGGCAATTTTTGATGGGTTTTTCACACAAATCTAATGGGTAAGTGTTCTTCCACTATAATTAATTATATTTCATGAATTAGTTTTTGTTTTTATCATTTAATTTGTGTTTTGGGTTGAGGGAATTGTGGGTCTTGAAAGAAAACTTCAAAAATGTAAAATCATGTTTTGAAAGACAAAATGATATCGGAATTTGATATATTTAGTATGGGTGAACCCGTATCGGAATGGGTAACCGAAATTTATAAAATTTGTCGGGTTCCGAGGTGCGGGCCCGGAGGTCGACTTTTGGGTCGATTTTTATAACTTTGTAAAGATTGAGACTTTATTATTCGGAATAGTTCCTTATATGTTTTATGTGTATTTTGAAGTTGTTTTAGTTGATTGTGAGCCATTCAGAGGTCTTTCCGCCCGAGAAGTCTATTTTTGAGGTAAGTATCTTTCCTAACCTTGTGTGGGGGAACTACCCCTTAGGATTGAGTCTTCTTTGTTGATTGTAGTCCGTGTATACGAGGTGACGAGTGTGTACTCGGACTTATTTGCTAATAGATTGGCCTTTTAGGATTCGTAAGTTCTTATGTTACCTGTTTATGAGATGTAATTGTTACATTGGAATCCTTGGTTGTAAATTTCATCCCTTCCTGTTTAAATTAGAATTACTTGTTTCTGGATTCCTTCGTTGGCTATTTGACTTTACTTGACTTAACTGAATATTCTACTTCTCTTATCATCATGCTATATTTTCTTCCTAGCTTGCCTAATTGACTATAATTTGACTAGCCGTAGCTGGAACATCTATTCATTGGAGTCAAGCATGCTCATGAGCCTTACATTGTGATTTATATGACTATTCCCTTAAGTGCTACTTAGTCCTAATTGTTAGACATTTGTGTTATTGGTATTTCCTTGATGTTGCCTATTACTGGGCCCTTGTTGAAGTTGAGTTTATTCCGTGAAGTTGATTGTTTAGGTGAGATTGGTTATAGCTATTTCCTGCCGGGACTGTGTGGTTTCTCTTATTATTCCGTTGTTGATGATGTTGTTTGCCTTGTTGACTCCCTTTCCGGGATGTTATGGTTTCTATTACCATTTATGCTGTTAATGATATTATTTTCATTGTTGACTCCCTTGCCGGGATGGTATGATTTCTATTGTTGTTTATAGTGTTGATGATACTGTTTGCGTCATTGACTCCCTTGCCGAGATGTTGTGATTTATGGTTCTTATTGTTGATTTCCCTTGTTAAATTGTTTTTTATGTTATTTAGCACAAGGGGACATTTCGTGCCATGTTTATGTTATTTAACATGAGGGAACATTCCGTGCCATGTTTATTTTATTTAGCACGAGGGGACATTCCGTGCCGTGTTATGTTATGTTAGCACGAGGGGACATTCCGTGCATGTTATGTTATGTTAGCACGAGGGAACATTCCGTGCATGTTTATGTTATTTAGCACGAGGGGACATTCCGTGCCATCTTATGTTATGTTAGCACGAGGGGACATTCTGTGCCATGTTATGTTATGTTAGCACGAGGGGACATTCCGTGCCATGTTTATGTTATTTAGCACGAGAGTCCGTGCCATGTTATGTTATGTTAGCACGGGGGGACATTCCATGCCATGTTTATGTTATTTAGCACGAGGGGACATTCCGTGCCATGTTTATGTTATTTAGCACGAGGGGACATTCCGTGCCGTGTTTATGTTATTGTATCACGAGGGGACATTCCGTGCCGTATTTATGCATTATTATTTCCGTTGTTCTTGTTTGCTATTTACTGCATTTATTGGCAAGATTTGATATTCCTCCTGTACTGCATGGCAATTTCTGAGTTGCGGACTGAGTTCCGGTGGATAAATCTTGAGGAGATTTTGACCAAGGGATTTTATTGAAAAGTATTATTGAAAAAGCAATGATTTTGAAATGAATATATTTGAATGACTTTTACATCGAAGGTATATTTGAAAAGCACTAGTCTTGCCTAAAATGATAATTGGAAGTCATTTATTGAGAAAGCATCTTTGGGAAGTTTCGTATTTTGAAAGAAACTATGTTTTACGTAATTCTCTCTATTAAATATACTTATATATATTTTTGGAGAAAGTATGTTTTCAAAGGAAACTTTTCCATACTAAAACGATTTTATTTGCAAAAGTTTTTCATACGAACTGCTGTTTAAAGATTTCTACCAATTATAGATTTTAATGGATAAGGCTCGATGTGAACAAACCGACGTGGAGTTGAGTTATTGGTGTTCTCTATTGTATTGTGTTTCCTTTCGATTCGACTTGTTTTGCTGTCCATCTTTCTGTGTATTTTTGTGCTGTTTCGTGATTGATTTCTGTAATTTCCTTCCGCTTTAAATTGTCATTGTTGTGGATTATTCCGTGAAGTCTTAGATGAAGATGAGAATCCCTTTGCAGACATTGAGGAATAGCTTGATGATACCAACGCTATCCTTCCTCCACGGGTTGAAGCAGCTACATTCAAAGTAGAACACGGGTTAGTCCTAATGCTTAAAGAAGAAGTATTATTCAGAAACTCTATCGATGATGATCCAACGCAACACCATAGGAACTTCTTGGGTGTGTGAGCCATGTATAAGCAGAACAATGTAACAGACAACGCCTTGAGATTGCGAGTATTCAAATACTCATTGAGTGGAGAAGCGAGAAAGTGGATTCAAAATCTACCTCCTCAATCTATCACTTTTTGGCCCAAGCTTGTCTGTGCCTTTTTGTCCAAGAGGTTCCCCCAGAGCAAGAAGTCTGAGCTTAGAGATAAAATCTTCTTCTTCAAACAAATACCAGGAGAACATTTACATGAAGCGTGGGACTGTTTCAAGTTATACTTAGTGAGGTCACCGAACCATGGTTTTCCGGATGCTATTCTGATGGAGAAGTTCTACATGGGTTTTGATCCATTGTCCCAGTCCATAGCAAAAAATGCAGCAGACGGATCTTTCATGGACAAATCATTCACCCGGATTACACAAATTCTGGATAAAATGGCCAAGCACAATCAAGCATCGCATTCCGAAGATGCTAGTGGTGGAATTTCCTATGGTACTCCCTCTCTTACCAACATGATCAAAGAAAATCAAGAGAGACCAATTAATTGCCGGTCTTGCCACAAAAATTGATGTGTTGACAAAGATGTTCACGGAGAGTCAAGCGAAGAAGGTAAATGTTGTGGAAGACATGCAACTGACGGGAAATCAAGAGTTTGAAGAAGCCAACTATGTTCATAATTTTCAAGGTGGGTATCGCCAACAAAATCAATGGAGGCCAAACCCGCAAGGGCAAGGCCAACAAAATTGGCGCAATGACCAAGGTGGGTCGAGTCAAGGTAATTGGAAGAACAATAATAGCAATTATGCCAACCGGAGCTCCAACCCCTATGTTCCACCGAAGGGGCAATATTACAAGCAGGGTCCTTCAAATGAATCCAAGTTAGAAGGAATGCTTGAAAAGATATTACAAAATCAAGAGAGAGAGGTGATGCTACAATGAAGAACATGTCCAAAATCGTGGGGTCACATACCGCCTCTATACAAAAGCTTGAGATGAAAATGCGAGTCTTGTCAAGAGACAAAATCCCAAGCTAAAAGGTACTCTTCGAAGTGATACAATTGTCAACCCAAAGGGGAATGTGAGCGGTTCATCTTCTCATTGCATGGCTATTATGACTACAAGCGGGAAGGTCCTTCAAGATGAGAGTGAACAAGTAGTTGAGGTAGATGATCTTGAGCAAGAAGTTGAGGCACAAGTTGAAGTGCCAGTTGTTGTTGAAAGTGAGAAGCCCTCCTAAGAGGTAAAAGTCCAAAAACCAAAGCATGAGGAGGTTAAGGAAAAGGTAAAGGAGACCCCAAAAGCTCCTCCACCGATTCCTCAACCTACTCCTCCATTCCCTCGAAGGCTTGCAAGAAGGGTAGATGATGTCAAGTTCGAGAAGTTCTATGATATTTTGAAGCAATTGTCGGTAAACATCCCTTTCTTGGAGGCTTTCCAAGAGATTCTGGGATTTTCCAAATACTTAAAAGACTTGATGACCAAGAAGAGATCTACCAATAATGAAGTGGTGAGCATGACTCACTGGGTTAGTGCTATTATTGCCACGACAATCTTTGAGAATAAGGAAGACCCGGGAGCATTCACCATTCCATGTACTATCGGGTTCAGAGATTTTTCAAGGGCACTTTGTGATAATGGTGCTAGCATAAATTTGATGCCTCTTGCTATTTACAAGCAAGCGGGATTGGGGTTGCCAAGACCTACAAGTATGAGATTGTAAATGGCCGACCGTTCAATCAAGAGACCCGTGGGTATTGTTGATGATGTCTTAGTGAAAGTGGGAAATTTCCTTCTCCTAGCCGACTTTGTTATCCTTGATTGTGCGGTTGACAAGGAAATTACTATCATATTCGAAAGACCCTTCCTTTCCACGGGAAGATCTTTGGTGGACTCGGAACGAAATGAAATCAAATTCTGAGTGAATGATGAGGAAGTCACTTTCCAAGCTAGTAAGGGTTTGAAGTTTCCAAATGCATATGAAGGGATCTCGGTAATAGATGTTGTTGATGAGGTCGAGGATGCTAGTGACATGAAGATGGAGGAAGAGTGCCTTGGTGAGGCCTTGGCGGAAATCTTGGTAAATTTTGATGGAGAAGACATGGAGGGGTATGTAGAAGCCGTGAATGCATCGGAAGTTCTCTCTTGACTTAGAGAATAGAGCCACTCCTCCCGCAAAGCCTTCCATCATTGAGCCACCACAACTTGAGCTCAAGCCACTTCCATCACATTTGAGGTACAAATTTCTTGGCTCTAATGATACTTTACCCGTAATCGTTTCCTCTTTGTTGGATGATGTGCAGGTAGGAAAATTGTTCTTGCAGGAACACCGACAAGCAATTGGATGGACAATAGCGGACATTTGAGGGATTCCCGCCAGAATTTGTGAGCATAAAACCCAATTGGAGGACGGAAGCACGAGTGTTGAACACCAAAGGAGATTGAATCCATCGATGCAAGAGGTGGTCAAGAAAGAGACAATCAAGTGGTTGGATGTTGGGGTTGTCTACCCCATTGCAGATAGTTCAAGGGTGAGTCCGGTGCAATGTGTACCAAAGAAGGGAGGCGTGACAGTAATTCACAATGAAAAGAATGAGCTTATCCTTACACGGACGGTCACCGGGTGGAGAGTATGCATGGACTATCGGAATCTTAATAGTGCCACGTGCAAAGATCATTTCCCTATGCCTTTTACTGATCAAATGCTTGATCGGCTAGCAGGAAGATCATTCTATTGCTTCCTTGATGGGTATTCCGGCTACAACCAAATCAATATAGCATTGGAGGACCAATAAAAGAAAACATTCACTTGCCCATATGGAACTTTTGCCTTTAGTTGGATGTAATTTGGTTTATGCAACGCTCCAGCTACCTTTCAATGATGCATGATGTCCATCTTCTCAGACATGGTGGAGGATTTCCTAGAGCTTTTCATGGATGACTTTTTGGTGGTAGGTGATTCTTTTGAGCATTGTCTTGATAATCTTAGACAAGTGCTCAAGCGATGTGAGGAGACCAACCTTGTACTTAACTGGGAGAAATGCCACTTCATGGTGGACGAAGACATTTTCTTGGGGCACAAAATTTCAAAACATGGCATAGAGGTTGATCGAGCAAAAGTTGAAATCATCTCCAAACTTCCTCCACCAACATCGGTAAAAGGTGTCCGAAGCTTTTTAGGGCATGCCGGATTTTAACGGCGTTTTATCAAGGACTTCTCCAAAATTGCAAATTCTATGTGCAAGCTCCTTGAAAAAGATGCCAAGTTTGTGTTTGATGAAAAGTGCCTTAAGGCATTTGAGGAGCTAAAAGAGAAGCTCACCACGACACCCATTATTGTCACAGTGGATTGGTCTCTTCCATTCGAGCTCATGTGTGACGCCAGTGGTGTAGCTATTGGAAGTGAACTATACTTTGACAGAGCAAGAGCTTCTTGCCATTGTATATGCTTTTGAAAAGTTCTGAGCTTATTTGTTGGAGTCTAGGGTGGTGGTATACACTGATCATGCCACTCTTGGCTATCTCATGGAAAAGAAAGATGCCAAACCCAGGTTAATCCGGTGGGTTCTCTTATTGCAAGAATTTGACTTTGAGGTGAAGGACCGAAAGGACACAGAAAACCAAGTGGTGGATCATCTCTCTAGGCTTAAAGAAGACGGGTGACTGAAGGAAAATCTTGACATCAATGATGCCTTCCCTGATGATCATACTTTGGCATTGTCTTCTTCATCTACTCCTTGGTATGCCGATATTGCTAACTACTTGGTTAGTGACCTCATTCCGGATGGACTGGAAGCTTACCAAAAGAAAAGTTTTTGAGAGAGTGTCGGCAATATTATTGGGAATAACCATTATTGTTCCACATTTGTGATGATAACATCATTAGGAGGTGTGTTTTAGAAGAAGAAATGATGATAATTCTAAACGCGTTCCATGACTCACCGGTTGGGGGCCATCATGGGGATAATCGAACGACGGTAAAGGTACTTGAATGTGGCTATTATTAGCCATCGATTTATCATGATACCAATCAAATGGCCAAGTCTTGTGACCAATGTCAGAGGCAGGGATCAATCTCTAAGAGGCATGAAATGCCAATGCACTTTGTGATGGAGGTCGAGATCTTTAATGTAAAGACCCGTAAAATTTCTATGTCTAAAATAATGCCCGAATAGGTCCCTGTGTTGTTATAACTGTAGAAATTCTTAAAAACGGTTCTATTTTGAGTAAAAAGTATCCCAGAACTTACAAGATTAAATTTTCTAGAAATTGTGCGTTATGCGACGCACTATGCGATCGCATAACAGGTATGCAGATCGCATAGTGGTCGCATACCTGGACAGACTACTGTTCAAATTGAGGACAACTATGCAGCCCAGAATGCGATCACATTTTGGGTATGCGGACCGTTGTCGCATTCTTGCCCCATGGTTTTTGCAAGGGAGGTTATGCGATCGCATAACAGGTATGCACACCGCATAGTGGTCGCATACTTGGGCAGTGTGGTTCCCACTTTAGCCCATTTGAAGGCCAACTATGCGACAGGAATGCGATCCCTGACCGCATCTCTGTGTCGGGGCTCCTATTTTCTAAATTTAAACCCAACCCCCTGTTTTATAAAACACTCATTCCCTTCATTTTTGACGATTTTCTGACCAAAAATAGAGAGAGCGAAAGAGAGTTCTTGAGAGAGAAGGTTTCAACATCATACAATTTGATTTTCCAAAATCACTCAAGCCCGAAAATTTATCGAGTTATTGTCATCTTCTTCACTCAAAGAGGTAAGTCTTCACCCTATTTCCCCAATTTCTCAGATTTTGGGTAAGAATAAAACACACATATGTTGGTTCTTGAAAATAAAAAGTTAAAATCTTGCATGCATGTGAGTTAAACCCCGTAATCTAGTAAAGGGAAAAACAAGTTTGGGTAATTATTCTCAAAAGGGGGTTAGTACTCTAAGGGATCACATAGCGTTTGATAAAATGCTCAATTGAGTACAAGATTCCTAATTATAAGTGAAATATGTCACATTGTGGAATAGATTTATGGTGCTAGACGGTCCGGTGAATTGTGATAGAAATTAAAAAGGGGACGACTCGAGGTATGTATGGCTGACTTTAATCCTCGTAGAGTCACCTTGTTGGTGTCCGTACATTCGGTATGAGTTTCTTGCTGAGTATATGTGAATTGATTGTCCGGTTGTGTTGAGGTGTGAGATTTCATTCTTTGATTTTTCTTAGTCGACTATCGTGATAATTGAAATTGTGAAAGGTGACTTCTATGTGATTACTCTATCTTGTTCAAGGTTCGTTAAATACTTGAGTATGTTGGTATGAAAGAATGGTAATGAACTCAAATGTGTAAATGTATCTAAGTGATAAGGGCTGTGTAACAAGTGATGAAAGAGAGTTGTGAATTGATCTAATTGAACTGAATGACCATGGAAATATCGTATATGACTCATTGCTGGCAAGGTTTATTGTGGCTAAACTTCATATGAATTGTTGGTTGTAATGAATTTATATTCTTGTTGATGAGCATCTTTGTGGTTGAATTAATAGATGATAAAGACTATTGTGAACACATGATTGGTTGGGTGTTACAAAATTATACTCTTGATGATATGAAACCCTGTGATTGAATTGTGGGCTGCTATTGGTTGCCATGAAATGTGATGGCCCGGTGGGATCGGGTTGCACGCCGCAACACGAAGTAATAAGGGTGGAGAAGTAACAAGGGTGGAGTGTAAATTGTATGGTGGGATCGGGTTGCACGCCCCAACACGAAGTAATAAGGCTGGAGAGGTAACAAGGGTGGAGTGTAAACTGTACGGTGGGATCGAGTTGCACGCCGCAACAGAATGTAATAAAGCTGAAATGTGATTGTCCGATTGGATCGTGTGACGACCCAAAGGGTCATAACCTATTTTATTACCCATTCCGTACTTCTGAGGCCTTAGAAAACTTATTTAGGGTTGCCTCAATTTGCGTGCGCAGTCCGGGTTCGTAGCCGAAAAGCTTAAATGTAAAATTCTGTGAAAAATGCTAAGTTTTAATATTAAAGTGAATAAATTTGACTTCGGTCAATGTTTTGGGTAAACAGACCCGGACCCATGATTTGACAGACCCGGAGGGTCCATAGGAAAATATGGGACTTGGGCGTATGCCCAGAATCGACTTCCGAGGTCCCAAGCCCGAGGAATGAATTTTTGAGTAAAATTGTTTTCTGAAAATATTTAAGGAAATTGAAAATGAAATCTGATTAGAAAGTGATGGTATCGGGCCCATATTGTGGTTCCGGCGCCCGGTACAGGTCTTATATATGGTTTAAGCACTTTCTGTAAAGTTTGGTTGAAAACGGATTTCGTTTGACATGTTTCAGACTTAAATTGGAAAATTTGATGTTTTATGTAATTTGATAGAATTCATAGATTTTGAGGCTTAATCCGATGTATATGATGTTATTTTGGCAATTTAATCACACGGATAAGTTCATAGGATATTTTTGAGGTAGTGTGTATATTTGGTTTGGAGCCCCGAGGGTTCGGGTGAGTTTTGGATAAGCCACGGATTGCATTTTTGAACTTGGAATTTGCTGGTGCAACTGATCTGCTGGCTTCGCATTTGCGAAGCTAGCATCACAAATGCGAGCTCGCAAATGCGAAGGTGCCCTTGCTGGCCAGGGATCGCAAATGCGACCATGTTGTTTGGAAATGCGAGTATGTGACCTTCGCAAATACGATATTTCTGGTCACAAATGCGAAGTCCCTCCTTTTTCTCAGTGTTCGCAAATGCGAACTATACTTTGCAATTACCATGTCAGGGGTGTTCACAATTGCGAACCCCAGTTTGCAATTCCCATGCCAACAAGTGGCCTGCAGTGCACTTAAACCGAATTTTGACTCAATTTTTCATATTTTCTCAAACTCAAACACACTTAGGCGATTTTTCCAAGAATAAGACTTCTTCCAAATCATTTGTAAGTTGGTTTTTACTCAATTCTTTCAATCGTTAACATCATTTAACATGTTTTCAACCTAAAATCAAAGATTTCCATGGGTGAATTTGGGTATTTTGGGTAGAACTTAGGGTTTTCTAAAATTGGGGTTTGAGTGGGTGATTGATCTCTGATTTGAGAGATTTATATATGGCTAGAATCGTGAGAGTACGAGGATTCGGAAAATGTAAAATTTATCCGACTCCGAGATGCTGTCCTGAGGGGCATTTTGGTCATTTTACTTAATTTTGCGTCGTAACTTTGAATTAAACAGTAGAATCAGTTGCTTGAGATGTTATTTACTATATGAAATTTATTTGAATAGATTTGGGCCATTTGGAGTCGGATACTCGTGGAAAACGTGTGGTTTCGAGTTGATTTTTGAGCAGGTTCGAGGTAAGTGTTTGGTCTAACCTTAGTTTGAGAGAATACGAGTTGAGTCTTATTTGCTGCTTGCCAATTGTCAAGTACGATGTATAGGCATGGTGACGAGTATCTATACATTGGTGTCTAGCATGACCGTGAGTCTTTATATTGCAAATATTCTGATTTTGTAGTAACTTCCATACTGAATTGATGATTTCTATATGTTGTAAAGAGCATGTGAAGGGAATTGTGAAGTTTAAACTCTTTTGGAGCATTTGCTCAAAATTGTAACACAAATGGTGAAGATATATGAGATAATATAATCCTTGGAGCATTGGCTCAAGTAATATAGTAAATTATGAAATGAAAGTGAAAGAAAGAGGAAGAGTTACTAAAATATACCCTTGCCGGGTCATTGATGCTTTAGTGATTATCTCCCTTGCTGGGATCTTGAGATTACTGTTATTGTTGCCTTGTCGGGATTTAATTGGTTAATTGATGTTCCCTTGCCTGGATTTAATTGTTTAATTGATGTTCCCTTGCCGGGATTTCTATTTTTATTTTGTTTACTCCCTTGCCCTTGTTTGTGATTGTTGTTTGGGTGAGGAAGAGAGTTAAAGCATGAAGGGTGATGCCGTGCACTGTTTGCTATTGTAAGGAAGAGTGTTAAAGCACAAAGGGTGATGCCGTGCATTGTTTGATATTGTATCCCTTGCTGGGATGTTGAGATTACTGTTATTGTTCCCTTGCCGGGATTTCTATTTCTATTCTGTTTATTCCCTTGCCCTTGTTTGTGATTGCTGTTTGGGTGAGGAAGAGTGTTAAAGCATGAAGGGTGATGCCGTGCGCTGTTTGCTATTGTAAGGAAGAGAGTTAAAGCACAAAGGGTGATGCCGTGCATTGTTTGATATTGTGAGGAAAGAGTGTAAAGCACGAAGGGTGATGTCGTGCCGTACGATGTACCATTCCGTACTGATATTCATTGATTACATTGTGAGGAAAGAGAGTAAAAGCATGAAGGGTGATGCCGTGCCATGGTTTATATTGATTACATTATATATTGCATAGTGAGGACGAGGGTAAAAGCACGAAGGGTGATGCCGTGCCATGATTTACATTGATTAAATTATACATTGCATAGTGAGGACGAGGGTAAAAGCACGAAGGGTGATGCCGTAGAGGTTTGTGATTTCTGATCCTTATTGATATTCTGAACTTGTTGTTCTTTTTCCCTATTTGAAATTTCTTATATGAAACTGTTACCTCCCCACATCATGTTCCCCTTCTTTTACTGATTGTTTTCTCCCTGTATTTTATTTCCGTTGTGTATATATATATTTATTCGAACTTCACAAGTTTATTTGGTAGTCTGGTTCTAGCCTCGTCACTACTTCGCCGAGGTTAGGCTAGTCACTTACCAGTACATGGGGTCAGTTGTACTGATGCTACACATGCACTTCTTTATGTTGTGCAGATTATGCAGCTGGACCCGGAGCACATCATTAGTGGGAGTGTCTTCCAGCTTATCCTAGAGGTTTCAAGGTATACCCGCTGGCGTTCGTGGGCCTTGGCGTCTCTCCCATCCCTATGTCTTCGCTTCTGTCTTGTTTTTCCTCAAGTTTCAGAGACACTCATGTATTTCCTTTCAGACTTGTATTTAGCACTCTTATAGATAGTTCGTGAGTTTGTGACTCCAGGTTTTGGGAAATTTATGTGTCGTTGTATTATGTTGTCATTACTTAGTTTTGAACTCTATATATTTCCGCCGTTAAGTTTAAGTGGTGAACTGCTTTAGCTTGTTCTGCTGATTCGAGGTTATCATACTAGTTTAACTGTACACGTTGGCTTGTTTGGCGGGTTCAACATTAGACGCCATCACGGCCCGATGGTGGGATTTCAGGGCGTGACAGATCGGGTTGTGCGCCGCAACAGGGAGTAATAAGGGTGGATAGTTGAGAAGGAACAAGGGCGGAATGTGATTGTGTTCAAATAAGAATCTGTGAGGCTCTCAATTGTATTTGTTTCTATATCACTGTGCACTATGTGTTGGTTCCTTAACTGCTTTCTATCTGTGCATCTCTTGATTTTACTTTGAGTAAAGTTTGCTCATATATACTAGTACTATTCCACAGTACTAACATCCCTTTTGCCGGGGGCGCTACATCTTTTATATGGATGTAGGTGGTTCTATAGCAGGTAGCTCAGTTCGCAGTTAGTGGTGCCTCCTCTTCATCTTTCAGCAATACTGGTGAGCACCACCTTCTTCCGGGGCCGTGTGTAATTCATGCCATCTCTTTTGAGTCTGTTATGTATTGTAAGGTATAGCCGGGGCCTTGTTGCCGGCAAGTATTGTATAAAACTCCTAGTATTCGTAGAGGCTCCGTAGAAAATATGTGGGTTATATATGTATTTTGGGTAGTAACTGTACGTATTCGGGATCGTGGTCCGTATTGGAAAGTTATGTATGTATTGTTTATGTTTTTAGGAATCAACTGTTGAAATGCTAAAATATAAATGATCTTGAGTTTGTAAATCCACACTTAAATCCTAAGTTTCAATTTCATATGGAATATGGTACATTGTATATACGGGAGAACGCATTGGGTAGAAAAGGAAATCCAGGTCCGCTTGACCGGGTTCACCTGGTTAGGCACCGATATCGTCTCTCGGTTATTGGGGCGTGACATATGATGTGTGGGGAATTGACTTTATGGGCCCCTTTGTAAGCTCATGTGGTATGAAATACATCTTAGTGGTTGTGGAGTATGCGTCCAAGTGGGTTGAAGCAATTTCCCTGCCAAACAATGAGGCAAGGAGTGTAACCGCATTATTAAAGAAAAACATATTCACACGGTTTGGCACTCCTAGAGACATTCTTACTGATGGTGGGTCTCACTTCTGTAACAAGGCTTTCAAGGGGCTACTAGAGAAATATGGCATCAAGCATAAGGTGGCCAGACCTTATCATCCCCAATCAATTGGCCAAGTGGAAGTTTCCAACCGGGAGATAAAGAATATTCTAGCAAAGAATGTTAATGCCAATATTACCGACTGGTCAAGGAAGCTAGATGACGCATTATGGGCATATTGCACGGCGTACAAAACCCCTATTGGCACTTCACCTTACCGATTAGTCTTCGGCAAGGATTGTCATCTACCCGTAGAACTGGAGCACAAAGCCATGTGGGCTTTAAAAAGGTTGAACTTGGACTGGGCTGAAGCTGTAAATTTGAGGTTAACACAACTCAATGAAATGGAGGAATTCCGCTTCAATGCATATGAAAGTGCAACTGTGTACAAAGAAAGGATGAAGTCCGTCCACGACAAAAAGATCTTGAAAAGGGAGTTCAAGTCGGGTGACTTGGTTTTTCTCTTCAACGCAACGCTCAAATTGTTTCCGGGAAAGCTAAAATCAAAGTGGTCCGGCCCGTTAAAGGTGGTAGATGTATCCCCTTTTGGAGCTGTGGAATTAGAATCGGAGGATGGGCTCCGGATCTTCAAAGTCAATGGCCAGCGAGTCAAGCACTAATTGGGCACATATGGAGAAAAACACCTGGTGGAACAGTTGGCTCTCAAAGATGGTCCATGCCCCACCAATGAATGAATCCAAAGAAAGGCCAACTTCGTCGTGCCGCGACGTTAAATCAAGCACTTCATGGGAGGCAACCCATTGTGTGGTAACATTTGTTTATTTATTTTTTATTAGTTTACCCTTTAAATTTTAATTTTTTTATATGGATTAAGTTAAGGAATTTAAAGTGTGTGTTAGAGTGCAGGTGATTCAAAAAGGTCATAAAATAGGGTAAAATTGCGAGTAAAAGGGAAGAAAAGTCACCATGGGAAGTTTGCTACACATATGCGGTCACATTTTTACTATACGGACCGCATAGTGGTCGCAAACCTGGGCAGTGTGTTGGACAAAAGTTAATGGCAGAAATGTGGTGTGCATGTGCACTTTGCGGACCGCATACTAGTTATGTGGTCGCATGTGCACCGCATTAAGGAAGTTGAGCCGAGACCCCTGAGTTAATATCACCGCATAACACTTATGCGGTCCCATAATGTGTTATGAGGTGAACTTACCCGTCGTACTTTCACAGGTAAGTATATCCCTATCCCCTTCGCACAATTCCACCATATTGGACACCATCACTAAAACAAAACAAAAAAAAAAAAAAAAAAAAAAAAAAACAATATCGCATTTTCACTTACACAAAACAAAAACAACACAAAAAAAAGAGAAGAAGGGAAATCAGCTAATTTGAACGAGAAAGAGTGAACAAGACTCCAAGTGGTGAAATCATCTCCTTGATTATCTCTCATTCACCCAAGTATGGTATGTCTTCCTTCCCCACTTCATTTATGTTACTTGTTAGTTTTGATTTTGTTGTGTGTTTTCATATTTAGGTTGTTTTCGTCTATGTCTATTGTTTCTTCCTTGTTTTTCTTTTGATTATCTGCTCGTGATGGGGGGGG
>ML465418.1:99480-115770 GCA_005239535.1 Nicotiana rustica
CAAATCTAGGATCAATTAGGACTTTTGCGGTTGTAATGTAGGCTAAGGGACGGGTAGGATATATTTAGGAATAGTAACTAACCCTCCTAAGCACTTTAATACACTACCTTCACAAATCAACACCTATTCTTCTCAACAAACTCCCTTGCCACCATTCATATTCAACATAGCCCTTTTTCAATTAAGCACTTCTATATTTTCACTAGTACAAATTAATAAAAATTCGAGGTGTGTATATTTTTGTACATACTTTTACTATCATTTTTTTCTCTTTCTTTCCTACACACACTCCATACATGAAGATTCAATGGCTAGTGACTTTTGAATACAATTTTAGTGCACCAACGGGCCCTTCCATGGCTCCACTCAAAAGCTACTCCCCAATATCTCACCTTACTTCTTTTAGCGACTAAGTGCCTTAGGAGGTAAAGGTGCAAAAACCTCAATTTAAGAACAAAATAGGGGTACGACTTGTAATGTGGGTACCAAAGAAAAGGTCAAAAGGCTCAAAGGGGCTAGCAATGAAATTTTTTAATTTTCATATGATAAGCACATCCATGATCAAACAAGAAAATGCCTACGTCATCTCCTAGACTAGCATAACCTACTATTTCGTTTCGATTAACACATGGGGCAAGTTCTAGACTACACAGGATAGCATAGAAAATAACTAAACCTCACTCACACATTGCACATGACTCAATCACAACGGTTTTATTCAACTCTCAAGTCAAGCAAGCACACAAAATTGAATGAATTAAGCAATATCACACTATGTAGCATACAAGTCAAGCAACTGAGCTAAGGCGTCACACAGTAGGCTATTTAATTTTCTTAGGCATCACAAGTCAAACCAAATACAAGGGAAAGCATAATGTACGTCATAACCTAATATGCCAGCACCAAACATGTCAAAGGGTATTTCTAAGTTACTCAGTTTCTTCCTAACTACTCTAAAAAAATAATTTTAAAGTGTCCGGTTCAAGTTACACCCTTGGAAAAGATCTGGTGCCCAAAGAAAAACCAAGAGATACTACCTACCTATCCTAAGAAAAAAATAAAAAATCTTTTTGGTGTTTTTAAATCGGACTTTATCCCTCAAGAAAATTGTCCAACAGATCCCTCGTTGGGAAAAATTCGAGCTTTTTCTATTTTTTTATTTTTCTTTTCGTTTCTTAACTAAAAAAAAAATAATTTTATACAATTACACTTCACTTTAGAAAGTAGTTTCCCCATCCCACGCTTATGTTATGCATAGTCCTCGATGCATTATCACAAAGAAAAATATTAAAACAAGGGTGAGAAATACTCCCTGAGACCCTCTCGGGCCTAGCTTGGACATGATTCTCAATCTTTAGAGTCGGGATGACCCCACACTTAAGCTCAAACATGCCCCTCAGCTTCAACTTTGGGTACTCAGACTTCCCCTACTCTGCAAAATAAAAATAACACAAAAATCGACACTTAAAAAAAATAAGAAAATAAAAGATATACAGGATGGGTTGCCTCCCAACAAGCGCCTTATTTATAGTCATGGCACGACTTTGCTACTCTGCTCAGGCTGGGTGCTTTCTATTCTTCTTTCTCCCATGAAGCCTAGCCTTTTTGCATGCTCTTAACGAGTATCCTTTTTCATCTCTGGCTCTTTTCTCAATTATCTTTATGCCCTCAGCTTGCAACACCACCTCCTCTGGATCACTGCCATTCACATAAGGACTCTGCTCTATCCCCTTCACGTCGACCACAGTAATCATACACAGGTCCTCATAATGGTTTGGGAGTTTAAGTGCCTTGTACACATTAAAAGTGACCTCCTCATCGTCAACTCTCGTTTTTAACTTCCCTGCCCTCACATCAATAATTGCTCCACCAGTAGCTAAAAATGGTCGACCCAAAATAATGGGCACTTTCTCATCTGCCTCGTAATCAAGGACAATAAATTCAGCAGGGAGAATAAACTTTCCCACTCGAATTAACACATCCTCAATAATTCCTTCTGGCATAACTAGTGGCCTATCTGCTAACTATAAAGTGATTGTTGTAGGTCTATGCACCCCGAATCCGAGTTTCTTGAACAAAGAAGAGGGGATCAAATTTATACTAGCCCCCAAATCACACAAGGCTCTACCAACTTCTTGTTTTCCAAGAGACAAAGGAATTGTGAAACTCCCAGGATCCTTCAACTTAGGAGGAAGTTTACCCTGAACTCTGGCACTGCACTCTTCAGTAAGTGCAACTGTTTCGGACTCTGCATGTCTTCGTTTGTTTGCCACAATATCTGTGAGATACCTTGCATACTTAGGCACTTCTTGCAAAATTTCCACCAAAGGAAAATTCACATTCACTTGGCTCAACATATCTAGGAATCTCTTGTACTTAGCATCATCTTTTTGCTTATGCAGTGTTTGTGGAAACGGAGGTGGTGGCCTTGTTTCAATTACTGGCTCAGGTCCTTTATCATCTTTCTCATTCCCATCAACTGGCTTGGGAACTAATTCTCCTTCAGGATGAACTGTATTCTTCTTTGTTTTTGGAGCTTCTTCTAGTATTCTTCCATTTCTCAAGGTAATTGCATTGGCTTGAGCCTTAGGATTAGGCTCAGTATCACTAGGAAGAGCTCCTACTGGTCTGGTATTTTGGGAACTGGAAAGTTGCCCCGTTTGACGTTCCATGTTTCTCATTGCTGCTGATGGGCCTGGTGATCAGCCATTATTTTCTGATTGAAAGCAAGTTGGTCGTTCATCATTCTGTTCATAATCTCCTCAAGGCTAGCTGATTGTTCAGCCTGAGGTGGTTTGTATTGTTGTTGAGGTGCTTGAGGCCGATACTGATTCTGATTGCCTTGATTTCCACCCCAAGAGAAATTTGGTGGTTCCTCCAGTTGGGATTGTAAGTGTCCCCATACTGATTTGCTTGGCCTCGATTTACATTACCCACAAAATATACAGACTCTGGATTTGCGGGGCATAGGTTGCTCATGTGACCCTCTCCATAGACTTCACAAAATACCTGAATCTGTTGCAGTGGTTGCATTGGCTGGGCTTGTTGCAGTGGTTGAGACTGTTGCTTGTTAATGATCAAGGTCATCTGATTGACTTGGTTAGTCAATGTAGAGATATGAGCTGACAATGCTGAGACAACATCTAGTTGAAGAACCCCTGGTGACTTTTGAACCACATTTCTTCCCATCTCACCTTGCCAGTCTGGATTGCTTTTGGAGAATTTATTCAATAATGCAAATATTTCATCATAATTCTTCTCCAATACCTGAGCTTCAGCTGCTGCATCTACGACAATTTTTGTTTGGGGATGGAGCCCCTCAATGAAAGTGTGAACTAACACTTCGTTTATCTGATTGTGATGAGGATAGTCTCTGGGTAGCCCCTTGAACCTTTCCCGTGCTGAATATAATGATTCACCTGCTTTCTGTTTAAAGGAGACTATCTCACTTCTGAGTTTTGCAGTCTTGCCTGAAGGGAAGAACCTTGCTAGAAATTTTCTTGCCAAATCGCTCCATATTGTAATGGAATTAGCTGGTTCTGCCTTTAGCCATCACTTTGCTTCTCCCAACAGAGAGAATGGGAAAAGCGTGAGCCTCACGTAATCTGGCATGATCCCGTTAGTGATATAAGTATCACTAATCTCCAATAAGTTCAGAATGTGCTGCTGAGGATCCTCATGTGGAAGACCCATAAACTGCTCGTTTGCATGAAGTAACTGGATCATGCTCTGTTTCAGCTCAAAGTGTCCAGTGATTCTGGGCTTCACGATGCTGGAGGTAACATTAGCAATACTGGGCATTGCTACCTCCTGAACGTCCATGTGTTGATCCTCTGCCATGTTCACAGGAATTTGAATGAGGTCCTGAATATTGTCTGTATCCCTTGCTTCCCTCAATCTCCTTTGAAATGTTCTCTCAGGTTCGGGGTCAAAGCCATCAAGTTTGTCCTGGCTTCTGACCCTACGCATTCAATCACATTTCCTGAGATTAGAGTAATAATCAAGTAACGTTAGACTGGACAAAATAAACAATTAAAGCAAAAACTAGAAAGTAGTCTATATTCAAGTCCCCGGCGGCGCGCCAAAAACTTGTTGGTCCCAAACGGAAGTATACGTGGTCGTACAAGTAATATAATGATAAAATGAGTGTCGAACCCACAAATACTTATGTAGACTACTCACAAATTCACTATAATTGTTATTTAATAAAGCCAAAATAAAAATCCGGGAATGTACTATATTATACTACGATTCTAAGAAATAACTAATTATCAAGTAACAAGTTGATTGTTGTGTATTCAATAGAGACACACATTCCAAGGTTGTGATCAATTCACCATTCGTATTTTGTTCTAATTAACTCTTTCTTTCATATAATTCACTCATGGTTGTTAATTAATCGATAAATGCACTCATAGCCTTCTCCCGAAGCACTACTCACTTATTCTCAATAGATTAACGCCTGTATTCCTATGAAATTAATCTATCAGAACGCACTAAGATTACGATATTTAATTAAGCACGGTGATTAGGTATATTCCTATCCTAACCACCAATCCGCTCCCCTGAAGGGCGAAGATCGCGCTCTCTGTAATTCTTCTCTAATCTATAAACGGTTTTTCCAAGCATAACATAGATAGTATATAGAACCTAACTGCTGGCCAGACAATTAAGCAATTAAATATAGAATTGAAGAAACAACCATATTGAGTGAACTATAATCAAGGTTAAACTAATGTCAAATAACAATATTCATGGCTAAATCACAACCCCAGAACAATGGGTGTTTAGCCACTCATGCTAAAATCAAACAATTGCATAAGTGTTGCATAAATTGTAAATACTAGTAAAATATGAAGAAAAATGAGAATCCTCCGCTTCCTAATGATCCCGTGTGTATCTATCCTCCAAAGTGGCGTCCAACCCCTCAAAAATAAGCTTAGACTTGCTTTTATACGTGTTGGGTAGGTTTATGGCCGAAATAACCGCGTCCCAGGCAAAATGGGAAAATTCTCGTCACCAGCGCCCTGGCTAGCGCTGGACGCCCACCAGGGCACTGCCCCTCATAAATTTTCTGCCTCCAGCTCCACAGGTGGCGCCTAGCCCTGCCCCTCATGATTGGTGCATTCACAAGTTTCTTCTCCAACTCCTCAAACGCTACCCTGCAATCATCAGAAAACACAAAATGGTGATCTTTTTCAAGCATTTACACAAGGGTTTAGCAATTTTGGAGAAATCTTTTATAAATCGTCTATAGAAACCGGCGTGGCCAAGGAAACTTCTTATTTCTTTGACAGAAGTGGGTTGTGGAAGCTTTTCTATCACATCAACCTTTGCACGATCTACCTCAATGCCCTTACTCAACACTAGGTTCCCCAAGACTATTCCTTTCTGTACCATGAAATGACACTTTTCCTAGTTAAGCACCAGATTAGTCTCCACACATCTTTTCAGCAATTTTTTCAGATTCTTTAGGCAATCATCGAATGAGTCTCCCACCATTGAAAAATCATCCATAAATACCTCCATGATGTACTCTACCATATATGTGAAGATGTCCATCATGCATCTTTGAAACATGGCGGGTGCATTTCATAGGCCGAACGACATTCTCCGGAAAGTGTAGACACCATATGGACAGGTGAATAACGTTTATCTCTCTATCTTCCGGGAAAATAGAGATCTGATTATACGTCGAGTATCCATCCAGAAAGAAAAAGTGGGACCTCCCGGCCAATCTATCTAGCACTTGATCAATGAACGACAAGGGAAAGTGATCTTTTTGGCTAGCCCTGTTCAATCTTCTATAGTCCATAAAAATTTGCCACCCCGTGACTGTTCTAGTCGATATCAACTCATTGTTCTCATTTTGCACTACAGTCGTCCCACCTTTCTTTGGCACACATTGGACTGGGCTGATCCAGTTGCTGTCGAAGATGGGGAAGATGATCCCCGCATCTAACCACTTTATCACCTCCTTTTTCACAACTTCCTTCATGTTGGGGTTCAACCTTCTTTGATGTTCTCTGCAAGGTTTGTGCCCATCTTCCAGTAGAATCTTATGCATACAGAAGGCTGGGCTGATACCTTTAATGTCTATAATGGTTCAACCAATTGCAGTTTTGCACTCAATCAATACCTGCAAAAGTTGTTCTTCCTGCATATCTAACAAATCGGATGTGATAATAATATGTAAAGTTGAGTTAGGTCCCAAGAAAGCATACCTGAGATGAGGTGGTAGCGGCTTCAGTTCCAACTTTGGTGGCTCTTCTATCGATGGCTTAGCTGGAGGAGATTTTCTTTCTTTTAAGTGCAAAGGCTCAAATTCGAACTCTCTCTTCCAAAACCCTTGGCCTTCAAGAGCCAACTCCCACTCTGCCAAGTCCTCTCCATTTAATTCATGTAAGTTCACGAGACAGGCTGTTAGAGGGTCTTTTACGTTCAAGATCTCATCTTCCTCCTCCAAAATTACATTCACGTCTTCTATTAGAGAGCAGTTAGCAAATTCACTTGGTCGCCGCATAGATTTCAGCACATTGAATGTTATCTCTTTATCATTTAGTCTCATTTAAGCTCTCCAGTTTCACAATCAATTAAAGCTCTCCTAATGGCCAAGAATGGTCTTCCCAAAATTATGGGAATTTCCTCGTCAACCCAGTAGTCCAGAATGACAAAATTTGTTGGGAACACAAACTTCCCAACCTGTACTAATACATTATCAAGGATACCTGTTAGCCTCTTCACCGTCCGGTCGGCTATCTGTAGTAACATGGATTTGGATTTTGCTCTTCCAATGCTTAACCTTTTGTAGATATCCAGGGGCATTAAGTTTATGCTTGTCCCTGAATCACACAATGCTTTAGCAAAAGCATAGCTGCCTATCGTGCATGAGATTGTGAAACTCCCCGGGTCTGATAACTTCTCAGCTATGGGTCTCGTCACGACTGCACTACATGTCTTGGTTAATGTAACAGTGGAAAGTTCTTGGATGTCGAATTTGCGAGACATTAAATCTTTCATCATTTTGGCATACCTAAGCATCTTCCGCAAAGCGTCAATTTGTGGAATGTTCACCTGGATTTATTTCAATATCTCCATGAATTTCTTATACTGCTCATCCTTCTGATATTTGGCCAATCTCTGTGGAAATGGTGCTGGAGGTCGCTTCCTTCCTGAGATTTGAGTTTTATCTTTCTCAGACACTACTTCTACTGTCGTTTCCTGTGCTGCCTCAGTCTCTTTCGCAACCTCTTCTTCTTTGCTTGTGCTCTCTTGTGCATGTTGTACCGTCACCTCATTTAACCCTGTTGACTCATCTATCTCAATGGGTACTGGCACAAGTGTTTTAGTTGGTTGGCTTTCGCTAGCAATATCTTGCTCCAGATCTAGGTCTCTACCATTTCTTAGACTCACTGCCATAAGCTGTTTCGGGTCTCATTCTTTTGGATTGACTTGTGTGTCTGCAGGTAACGTCCCTTCGGGACAATTTTGGAGCCATCGAAATGTGTCCTAATTGAATCTGAATGCCCTTTGTCGCTGATTCATGTGAGTCCACTCTCTCTTGCATTTTTCCATTGGACCCAATCAGTTGTTGCATCATTCCTTTAATTTCAGACAACCCATCATCTTGTCTCACTATCTGTTGTTGTTGAGGCTATTGATAAGCTACCTGCTGATTTTGCTGGTTGTAATCCTGTTGCTTTTGGTAAGGCATTACTTGACCCTGTGGTCACATAGCTCCAATATTGTTGTTGTTATTATACTATTGTTGTGCTGGTCTATATTGTTGATTCTACTGCCCCCAATTCTGACCTCCTTGCCTCTGTCCCCTATAGTTGGCCACATAGTTCATATCTTCCTGATAGTGCTGGTTGTCACCTTCCACACTCCACGAGCATACATATGGTTGGTTAATGCATGGTGTACATAAGACCTCATTAGTTGCGTCAACTATGTGTACATGCTGCTTCTGGCCTGATTCATCGATCTTTTTGTTGAGGATACTCATTTGCGTCAATAGAGTGGCCATATTTTCGGCTTTGAAGTTGTTTGGGTCCAAATCCACTAAGTGAACTATAGGAGTGATTATAGAGTCTCTTGTCATCCATCCTGAGTTTTGGGCCATTTTATCAAGTAGGATCTTGCATTATCTGAATGATTTTCACAAAAATGGTCCACCTGCTGAAGCATCAACATTGGCCTTTAAGCCGTCTACCAGTCCCATGTAGAACCTCTGCCCCAACATCTGATCTGGAATGCCATGATGTGGACATTTAACCAGTATACCCTTGAACCTGTCCCACGTTTATTGTAGCGTTTCTATTGGTATCTGCCTGAAGCTCAATATATCATCAATTTGTTTCGCAGTCTTATTGGGTGGGTAGAACTTGTTCAACAATTGCTTGATTAATTTCTCCCAAGTAGTGATGGAGTTTATGGGGAGTGAAATAAGCCAAGTCTGAGCTTCTCCTCACACCGAGAATGGAAATAATAACAACTTTATTGCTTCTGGTGTCACATTAGGTTGCCTTTCCGTGACACATATCGATAGGAAATTCTTCAGATGCTGCTGAGGATCTTCAATGTACGACCCTGAGAACAGTCCCTTGTTCTGCAACAAATGTAGCATGGTGTTTGTGATTTGAAATGATTCCGCTTGTATCTGAGGGACTGCAATTGTGGTTTCCAGATTTTCGGCGGTGGGTTGTGCCCAATCATACAATGCTTCTTTTGGTACAAGAGGCACCACACCCTGATTGTTTGGTTCATTCGCATTGTTTCTGTTGTTAATTGGATTTTCTATTCCGTCATCCATGTATGGTTCAATTTGTTCTATTGAGTTTTGTTGCTATTTGCCCTTTTTGTTTGCACGATTCAGTGCCTTGAAAACATTCTCAGAATCTGATAATGCTTCAAACAATTCACCAGTTCTTGAGGAGTTCCTAGGCATGCACCTGTAACACCCAAGACTACAAACATTAGATTTCAATGTATTTGGTTTAAAATGAAGAAAATTAACTACAGTAAGAATTCTTGCACTTCTTTTAGGTGCAACTAATAACACCGTTAATTCTCTGGCAACTATGCCAAAATTTGATCATGCCGATTTATGCCTTATAAAAAGGACTATGCGGTCGTTGCAAAGTTCCAAATACGCCCAACAGATGAAGTGAAATAGAAATGAAATAAATGGCCTAAGTCCCGCATTAAATGAGTTGTGCACAGGTCTCAGATGTTGCGTTCGCAATTGCGATGGTCGCAAATGCGACAAAATCATCGCAAATGCGAACTGGGCTTCCCCCCTATCCAGGCCGCAAATCCGACAAGGGAATCGCAAATGCGATCAACGTTAGGGTCGCAAATGCAAATGTTTCTCTCGCAATTGCGAGCTAGGCCAGACCAGGATTCACCGCAAATGCGAAGTGTTTCTTGAAAATGCAAGACTCGTAAATGCGAACATATTCTCGCATTTGCGAGACCTGTAGCAGCTGCTAAGAACACCAGAAAAATGGAATGTTTTCAACTCCTTCCACACGTCCGAAACTCACCCGAGCCCCCGAGGATCCACACCAACTATCCACACAAGTTTAATAACCTCGTACAAACTCACTCCAATGATCAAAACACTGAAATAACATCAAAAACTATGATTCAGACGCAAAACATATGAATTGATTCATGAACTCAAAAATTTTAAAAAGACTTCCGCTGGTCCGATTCCTATCAAGTCAACTCGGAATGACACCAAATTTTGCGTTCATGTCTAAAATGACGTACAAAATTATTCCCGATCTTGGAATTCCGTTCGGACCTTGATAACTCCAAATGCCGCTCCAAACCAAATTTAAAGAACTTCAAGAACCAACTTCTGATATTAGGCGCCAGAATGCTCCTAGGTCATCCAAAACCCGATCCAAACATATGCCCAAGTCCGAAATCATAATATGAACCTATTGGAATCGTCAAATCCTGATTTTGAGGTCGTTTACTCAAAATGTTGACCAAAATAAAATTTAGCCTTTTAAGCCAACCTTAAGGAACCAAGTGTTCCAATTTCAACCCGAACCCTTCCAAATAACTAACCATCCCCACAAGTCATAAAATAGTAAAAGCATGTACTAGAAGTCTTATTTAGGGGAGCGAGGGTTCTAAAAGGCAAAACGACCGGTAGGTCGTTACATTCTCCACCTCTTAAGCAAATGTCCGTCCTCGAATGGGTCTAGAATCATACCTGGAGTGCTGAAGAAGTGAGGATATCTGCTCCGCATGCCTCCTCGGACTCTCAAGTTGCCTCCTCGACTGGTTAGCCCCTCCACTGGACCTTCACCGCATAAATCTTCTTGGACCTCAACTGAAAATCTTGGCTAGAAACAATGGCAACTGGCTCATCCTCGTAACCCAAGCTCTCATCTAGCTGAATAGTTCTAAAGTCTAACACATGCGACAAGTCGGGATGATACCGGAGCATCGACACATGGAAAATCGGATGAACTCCCGATAGACTGGGAGGCAAAGCAATAAGCAACCTCCCCAACTAGCCTCAAAACCTCAAACGGGCCTATAAACCCGGGGTTCAGCTTGCCAATCTTCCCAAAGCTCATGATCCCCTTCATCGGTGAGACTTTTAAGAAAACCTTCTCGCCCACCATGAATTATAAGTCACACGCCTTCCAATCCGTGTAACTCTTATGTCGGGATTGTGTTGTGCGAAGTTGCTCCTGAATCAACTTTACCTTTTCCATGGAATCCTTCACCAAGTCAATACGATACAACCTAGCCTCGCCGGGCTCAAACCATCCAATGGGAGAACGACATCGCCGACCATATAAAGTCTTGAACGGAGCCATCTCGATACTGGACTGGTAACTGTTGTTGTAAGAAAAATCATCCAAAGGCAAGAACTGATCCCACTGTCCCCCAAAGTTAATCACACATGCTAAGCATGTTCTCTAAGATCTGAACTGTTCGCTCTGACGACCCTTCGGTCTGAGGATGAAATGCAGTGTTGAGCTCTACACAGGTCCCCAACTCACTCTGTACGTCTCTCCAAGAATGTGAAGTGAACTGAGGGCCTCTATATGATATGATTGAAATAGGAACGCCATGCAATCGAACTATTTCCCGAATATAAATTTGGGCTAACCTATCTGAAGTATAAGTAGTTGCCACTGGAATGAAGTGTGCTGACTTGGTCAACCTGTCAACAATGACCAAAACTGCATCGAACTTTCGCAAGGTCCGTAACAACCCAACTATGAAGTCCACAGTAATGCGTTCCCATTTGAACTCTGGTATAGTTATCTGCTGGAGTAGGCCACCTGGCCTCTGGTGCTCATACTTAACCTGCTGGTAGTTTATGCACCTAGCTACATACTCAACTATGTCTTTCTTCATCCGCCGCCACCAATAAATGCTGCCTCATGTCCCGATACATCTTTTGTATCACCTGGATGAATGGAATACCGAGAACTGTTACCTCCTCTAGAATCCTCTCTGTCACGACCCAAACTGACGAGCCGCGATGGGTGCCTGAGTCCTACCTGTCAAACACCCCTAAGCATGCGTCTAAGATATAAACCTGAATAATATCTGCTCAATTACGAAAATAACATACATGAAGGAAATGTGCCAAAAAGGCATTCTTCATATACATGTAGAATACAGTGGGCAAGCTGGCAAGGCTGCTATAGACAACTATACACCCAAAAATTGAAAGCCGATAAGGCCACACACTATCCAACTATACATAACGGTCTACAGACCTCTAATAGAAAGATAACTATATAAAGACGAGAGTGAGCCACGTCATACCCATACATATACAAACATATCGTACCAAAATCAAAAGCAGCTCCGGATCAAGTGGAGGACACCAACTTTCACTGATCAAGGATCCTAAAAAGGGGGA
This sequence comes from Nicotiana rustica, assembly GCA_005239535.1. Classification (NCBI taxonomy): domain Eukaryota; kingdom Viridiplantae; phylum Streptophyta; class Magnoliopsida; order Solanales; family Solanaceae; genus Nicotiana; species Nicotiana rustica. The sequence goes on from ML465418.1 coordinate 111,389, forward strand.
CCGTCGACTTACCTACCTGCACTTGCGGGCATGAAACGCAGGCCCCGGGAAATAAGGCGTCATAACGAATAGTGTACTGAGTATGTAAGGCATGAAAATCAGTACACAAGAGACATAGATGAAATATGGAATAAAGAAATCCAACTATAAATCTGAATAACTTTATAAATCCTGAAACATTTATAATGTCATGCACGTGCATATAAATGTTGTGTCATGCATAGGTATAGGTGTACATAATATCATCAAGTCTCTGAGGGCATCCCATCATATCGTCTCGGCCACTGTGGGCAACACCATCAACATATACCAGCTGATCAGGTGGTGGTGCGTATATAACGTTGTAACCTTTTCCCATATCCCATATACATATATTTACATATATACGCGTATATAACACCATTTGGTTATGGGTCAATGCACATGTATAAATGAGTGAAATGCATGAAAAATACGTAATAATCTCAATATTCCTTCTGGATAAACTTTTTTAACTGCATATTATTCTGAGACCCATGAACAGAAGATAATAATAATTCACATGGGGAATCAAGAATATAGACACCCCTAGTATTTCTATGAATAAAGTAATTTATGGAAACTGTGCATTTGCTCGTTTCTTCCATATAATTTGGACCATGCCAAGATAAAGAAGGAATGACCTTAACATACCTGGAGTAGGGAAAAAGTCGTGGGAAACTGCACAATTTGATAGAGCACAACGTGCCTGCTGAGTTTATCTTTAACGTAAGAGAGCTTCTTAGACCTTATACCTGAAGCTTTTCAATAACTCTTTTCTCTTATTTCCTTTCTTCCTTTTGTTATTATGGAAGACTTGGTAGAAGAACTAAAGAGTAATATGGATGACCAATTCCACAAGGAAATTGACACTTTGAAAATGAAGTACAATGTAATGACTTTTTCTTACAGTTTTCAATAATAGTCATTCTACGTTCCATAATACAGAAGAAGATAACTAAACTCCTCTGCCCAAAAAAATGAATCAAACTTTTTAAAAGAGATCCCATTTTTAAAAGAGACCACATTTTTTTTTTATATACACCTTGTGTATTTAAAAGTCTTACACGTTGATATTAGATTGACACTAATCTTATTTGCCTACTTAGTCATTGGTCTTGTGATCTTCTTTTGCTGCCATGTCTCATTTTGACAATTTAATAATTAACTAGGTAATCTCCCATTATCCGATAATTAATCAATTACCTGTATAATTAAAAAATTATCTCAAATTACTTAAAATTCTACTTATTTTTTAATATACTTTATATATCATATACCGTGGTCATATGGTACCTTGTATGGTAGTATTCTATAATTATCAGATATTATCGCTCGGTCCGTATTTTATCCCAAATCGACCACCTTCAACGAAACTCGTTTTCTTTAATTCGTGTACCCTTTATCCTTCACGACAGTTACTTCTCGGTTTCTATAAATAGCATATATACGTTAACCTCAAGATAATTTTATCCCCGAGTCTACGCTGATTAACTGAAGACGAAACTTTTAGCGTACGAAAATGTGAGATGTAACATCCCCCCTTTTAGTTACATTCGTCCTAGAATGTTTTAACTCTCCAGGATCTATATAACCTTGGCAGAGTCGCTTTTGGAACAACGCTACTATCAACTCTTCCCGTAGAAACTTAATAATTTAACGCCACATAGGATCATAATCATCACTAATGACAATGGCCTCACACGACCAATAATAATAAGTAACACAAGAACCCGTACACGTACCTTAAGGTTATGACGTTTTAGTCGGACCCTTCTCTAGAGGAGGAAATAAGTAGGGATATCTAGACTTCATGTCTTCCTCGGCCTCCCAAGTCATTTCTTCCACATTGTTGTTTCTCCAAAGTACTTTCACGAAGGCTACCTCCTTATTCCGTAGCTTGCGGATTTGTCGGTCTTGGACAGCAACCGGAATTTCCTCATATGTCAAGTCCTCTATAATCTGTACATCATCCGTGGGAACCACTCGGGTAGGATCGCCAATGCACTTCCGTAACATAGATACGTGAAAAACCGGATGTACATACTCCAATTCCGAGGACAATTCTAACTCATAAGCTACTTGGCCCACTCTCCGAATGATCCTATACGGCCCAATATACTGTGGGATAAGTTTTCCTTTATTGCCAGACCTCATCACCCTTCATAGGTGACACCTTTTAGAATACCCATTCATTAACCCCGAACTCTAAATCTTGTTTCCGCACGTCAGAATATGGCTTCTGACGACTTTGAGCTGTCAACAGTCAATCCAGGATAAGCTTTACTTTTTCTATGGCTTGTTGAACCAGGTCTGGCCCATGTAACCCAGATTCTCCAACATCAAACCACCCTATAGGTGACCTACACTTCCGTCCGTAGAGAGCTTCGTATAGAGCCATCTGAATACTGGAATGGTAGCTATTATTATATGCAAACTCAATAAGCGGCAGATGATCATCCCAACTACCTTTGAAGTCTATCACACAAGCTCGTAACGTATCCTCCAGTGTCTGAATAGTACGCTCAGCCTGTCCGTCGGTCTGTGGATGAAATGCTATACTAAGATTTACTTGAGTCCCCAATCCTTTTTGGAAGGACCTCCAGAAGTTAGCTGTAAATTGAACTCCTCTATCCGAGATAATAAATACAGGGACACAATGCAGTCATACTATTTCCTTAATATAAAGCCTTGCATAGTCCTCTAAGGAATATGTAGCTCTGACGGGCAGAAAATGGGTTGACTTTGTAAGCCTATCAACAATCACCTATATCGAATCGAACTTACACTGGGTACAAGGTAAGCCCACAATGAAATCCATATTGATTACTTCCCATTTCCAAGTTGAGATCTTCATAACCCGCAATAATCCACCGGGTTTCTGATGTTCAATCTTAACCTGTTGACAGTTAAGACACTAAGCAACAAACTCCGCTATATCCTTTTTCATTCCGTCCCACCAATATACTTCCCTGATATCATGATACATTTTTGTCGCTCCTAGATAGACAGAATAACTAGAATAGTGAGCTTTTCCCAACCTGCCGACACATTCCTACAACATTAGGGACAGATAATCATCCTCGATATCTGAGGAACCCATTTTCTGTAACTTCAAATGGTGTCTCCTCCTTCTGAAGGTTGGTATCCCTATAATGAACTAACACAAGACCCTCGTATTGGCATTCCTTTACTTTCGTTACTAATGAGGATGTTTCCGTATCCTGAATAGTAACTCCCATAACACCTGAGTCCAGTAACCGAACTCCAAGATTAGCTAGCTGATAAACCTCATGGGCTATTCCCTTTTTTCGGCTGTAAATATGACAGGCTACCCATCGATCTACGGCTGAGGGCGTCGACTACCATGTTCGCCTTCCCTGGATGGTATAAAATCTCAACGTCATAGTCTTTAAGTAGCTCCAACCATCTCATTTGACGTAAATTTAATTCCTTTTGCTTGAAGATATACTAGAGGCTCTTATGATCCGTATAGATATCAACATGAATTCCATACAAGTAGAGCCTCCATATATTTAGTGCATGAATCACCGCGGCTAACTCTAAATTGTGGGTCAGGTAGTTCTTCTCGTGCTTTCTTAGTTGTCTAGAAGCATAAGATGCACCCTTACCATGCTACATCAGCACACAACCCAATCCAATGCCTGAAGCATTACAATATATCACATAACCATCGATCCCTTCTGGGAATGTTAGAACTGGTGCTGAGTTAATCTGTCTTTTAAGGCCTGGAAACTCCAGTCACAAGCGTCAGTCTATTGAAACTTTGCTTCCTTCTGAGTCAACTTTGTTAAAGGTGCCGAAATGGAAGAAAATCCTTCCACAAATCTCTTGTAGTAACCTTCCAAACTGAGAAAGCTACGAACCTCCGTCGGTGTTGTGGGTCTAGGCCAAGTCTTAACTGCCTCAATCACTTGTGTATCCACCCAGATGCCTTCACCCAAAATGATATGCCCGAGGAAAGCTACAGAATTCAACCAGAATTCATATTTATAGAATTTTTCATACAATTTCCCTTTTTGTAGAACTCTGAGCACCGTACGCAGATGATCTGCATGCTCAGCCTCTGAACGAGAATACACCAATATATAGTCGATAAATACAATTATGAACAGATCTAAAAAGGTCCTGAACACACGGTTCATCAAATCCATGAACACCGATAGGGCATTGGTCAAACTGAACGACATAACACGAAACTCAAAGTGCCCATATCTGGTCCTGAATGCTGTCTTCGGAATATCTTCATCCTTAACTCTTACTTGATGGTACCCGGACCTCAAGTCTATTTTTGAAAAACACTTGGGACCTTGCAACTGATCAAATAAATCGTCAATCCTCGG
>ML465418.1:116553-129080 GCA_005239535.1 Nicotiana rustica
AAAAAAAAAACGGGGGCCCCCCCCCCCCCCCCGGTGATGTACTAGTCCTGATAAAGCCTATTTCAAGCAAGTCCTTTAGTTGTTCTTTTATTTCGTTCAATTCTGTGGGGCAAATTCTATAGGGAGGAATGGATATTGGATGAGTATCTGGTAGTAGATCAATAGCAAACTCAATTTCTCACTTTGGCAGAAGACCTGGAAGCTCATCAGGAAAGACATCGGAAACTCATTAACCACAGGGATGGACTGAAGGGTTGGTGATTCTACTTCCACATCCTGAACTCGAACTAAGTGATAAATACAGCCCTTACCTTTCCACTCCAAAACAGGCTCCCCTGGAAATTGAAATTGGACTATCTTTGATCTACAATCAACGTTGGCATGACAAGAAGCCAACCAATTCATACCCATGGTAACATCAAATTTTACCATATCTATCTTGATTAGGTCCATTACGGTAGATCGACCATGAACTACTATTATACAATCCCTATATACTCGCTTAGCTATCACTGAGTACCCAACAGGTGTAGACACCTCAAAAGGGTTAACCATTTCAGGTTTTATTTCAAACTTACTAGAAACCAACGAGGTAACGTATGATAAGGTGGAACCTGGGTCAATCAGTGCATATACATCATATGAGGAGACTGATAATATACCTGTAACAACATCAGGCAATGACTCTCGGTCCTGTCGTCCTACCAACGCATAAATGCGGTTCTGAGGACTGCTCAAGCTAGATGTTCCGCCTCTGCCTCTACCACGACTCATTGGTAGTTGTGGACCTTTCCTAGGGGGGCGTACTGATGATGACGAACTAGCTACAGATCCCGCTGGCTGAGCTACGCTTGCATTACCTCTCTTCAGACAATCCCTCATAACGTGGCCTGGATAACCACAAGTATAACAAACACCTAATCTCATACGACACTTCCTGGTATGCTGCTTACCACATTGAGCATATTGTGGCAAGGGCGACCTCATCTGACTTGACTTACCTCTATACTGAGAACCTGAGGCCCTGAAATTTTGACCAGACCCTGAATATGTAGAACGATCAAATCTCTTACTGCCAATGGCTGGGCTGGATACCTTGGGTACTGTTTCCTTTGACCACCTCGAAACTCACCAGAAGGACCCGAAGACCTCGCCCTCTTATTCTAGGACCTATCACGCTCACGATCGACCCTTTGTTTCTGCTTACACTCCTCTACACCCTGAGCGTATGCCTGAATACAAGAAATATCCATGTCTGGCTGAAGCGAGACCGACATACAATCATTAAGCAAGTGAGGCTTTAATCCCATCACAAACCGGTGAACCCGATCCTCCATCTTAGATACAATAGTGGGTGCATACCTAGCCAACGAATCAAACTGAAGACTGTACTCCTGAACACTCATCTTACCCAGCCGAAGGGTCAAGAACCTATCAACTCTGGCCCGTCTAGGCTCTGGTGGTAGATAATGACGAAGAAAAGCTTCTGTAAACTCCTACCATATTTCTGGAGGGGCATCCTTACCTCTGGATAATTCCCAAGATTGGTACCAATTAACTGCAGCGTCTTGGAGTTTATAGGAAGCTAGCTCATCTGAATCAGTCGTAGTGGCCTTAATTACCCAAACGTCCTCTGCATTCTATCAATAAATACCTGAGGGTCCTCGTTTGGATCTGCCCCCGTGAATACCTGAGGGTCTAAATTAATGAAGTCACGAACCCTCACAGACGCACCTATCTGCATGACCAATACCTACTTCCTGACGTCGAGCCTGCGCGGCTACTAATCGAGTTAATAGCTGAATAACATCTCTCATCTCCTGACCCAGTGCATCCGGCTGAGGAGCTGGACGTAAAGGGCGGGCGCTGGAGCTGGTGCCCCTCGAAACTCTTCTGAAAAAGGCAGGGTATGTGATGTCTGAGATGGAATCTCACCATGAGACTCTCCCCGAGCCCTGGTAACTGATAAGTTGGTATTTTACCAACTTATTTCCTCTTAATACTTAATCTTTTGTGTAATCTTGCTGAGAAAATAAGGCGTTTATTGATCTTCATTGGTATATTTCAGGTTTCATTGATTTAGAATTGGTTGTCGAAAAATAATGTGAAACAAGTCAAAAAGGAGCGAAATTGGAGAAATGAAGTCTGCCCAGTTTTTACACTGTGCGATCGTGAAGCATTAAGTGTGATCGCAGAGGTGCATGAAGTAATACAGTGCGACTGCAGGATTCTAGATGCAAACGCATAGTTATGAGGGGTGGTCAGCGGATGGTCAAGCCTACTGTACGAACTCAAGGCTACGTACGCGATCGCATTGACTAGGAAAGTTAACTGTATGCGAATGCAGGCTTCTAAGTGCGATCGCATAGTGGGTTTTCTGGGAAGTCCTGGGAAATTTTGGAATTTCATGTTTTAATCCCATAACCTCTTTTATACACGACTTGGCAGATATTTTCTGCATCTTTTGGCATATCTTTGGACGTTGTAAAACATATTTTGAGTCTTGGAGACTAAAGAAGAACAAGTCTTTAAGCTAGGGTTTGCACACACACTTGAGATTTGAAGATTTCAACCTTGTGGTTAAGGATTTCTTACCCATTTATATTTATTTCTTCATTTTATTGATTTGTATTGAATATTTAAGTGTGTAGTATTTGTATCCAACACTTGAGTCCTGTTTATGAAAATATTCATATTTAAAGTGTGGATTAAATACCTTGTTGTGCTTATGTATTGAATGATTTCCATATAATTATGAAGTGAGTTATTGCTACTTTAATTATTCTTGTTCTTTAATTTTTCCAAAGGGATTAGCTAACCATAGGACTCGCCCATTAACTCCAAATTAATTTTTGAAAAGATAATTTGGGGTTGGGAAAGATTAATTAACAAGAACTTGAGGCTTTAACCCTCATTTATAGATTCTCCCTAGGGATAGGATTGAACTACTTGTAGCCATATATGGGTGCTCTTAATCTCTTAATTGGGTTAGGAATAATTCAATTAGGAAGTCTTATTAGTCTTTGGAAAAAGCTAATTAAGAATTATTATCCGTGGCTAATTAACATAAAGTCCCTCATAATTGTAAAATCGTGAAATACATTGGATCGTTACTTGAGTGTAATACCCGAAGCATTCATTCTTGTTTCCATTGATCATTTTACTTGCTTTCTCGGTTATTTTATATTTTCGCATTTAGTTATAAATATTTTCAAACCCAAAATCTATTTGTTTGGCATTGCGTGATAAGTGATAATTCTCTTACATTCCTAATAGCCTATATATTGTTCTCTGTGGGATACCCTAACCTAGTTGGGTTATTATATTTGACAATCGACAGCTTACACTATTTTTAAGGTGTAATTTGAGCGTGTCAAATTTTGGCGCCGTTGCCGGAGAAGAATTGGCGTAATTTAGGTTGTTTGGGAAGTAAGCATAATGGATTTGATTCAAACTTGTGAATATTTGTGTAATTACTTTTCTTATTTATTTTCTTAAATTTTTATTAAAAAAAACATGGCATCATATAATGGAAATTGGTCGGATGGTAGTTGTTCATATTTTGATGACCCTTGTCCTTACTGTGGAGGACCACACTCGTGGCAAAATTGTTTAAATTCTCCCGGGGATGGATTGTGCGCACAATCTCAAACTCATGAGTGGAGTATTTGTGATAGGTGTGGTTGCCAAAATGGTCATTGGTATGATTTTGTATATTTGTCCGTCCCTTTCCCAAGCCCCCACTATGATGAGTCTACTTTTTATGATGGAAATTTTAGGGGCGATGAAGTGGAGGAAATTGAGCATGGTAGGAATGGAGAGTTCAAGCTCATGTTGAAGTGTTTACTTGAAGAAGGACACAATGACCAAAGTGCCTTGGAGGAGCTTTTGGAGAATAGTCTCCAAAAAGGCTTGACACTTGCACAAAACCAAGAAGAACTCTCAAATGCTAAACATGCGAAGATGATGCTCATGTCGGAGGCCATTCGTGAATGTGAGGAATAAAGATTTGAACATCCGCCAGCCGACCCCATGAGTGTTAGTGATGTCAAGAAAAAGATTGAATTAGAGTCAACCGGGGTGATTGAAAATCTGGTTGAAATTGAATCTCTTCCGGGGGAAAATGAGGATGTCAAAATTCGGAAAAATTTGCAAGTTGGAGGTTTGAAGGCACATTCCAAGCATTTTTCAACATTGGAATTGTGTGGTAAAACAGAAGTTGAACTACAGATATCAATGGAGTTTTGCGAGGAGGAAAAATTCATACCATACATCTTACAATTTGAGGAGACAAGAAAGGAAAATGACATCCCTCACATGAGAGCCAAGAAGTGCAAAATGAAGAAATCAAGGCTTGGCTCGGTCATCTACTTACCACCCCCTACTGCCCGTGGTCACAAGCTTGATTCCAAGCTAGGTGCCCAATTCATATCATCCAAGTGGCGAGAAAAGTGGTAAAGTGACTTACGTCGTGCCACGACATTAAATGCGACGCTTGGTGGGAGGCAACCCATCGTTTTCAAAATTTTTGGTCGCTTTTGAAATTTTCTATTTTAAAATAGATTCTTATATTTTTTCTAACCAATCTGCCAAGTTTCAAAAGTTTTGGAGTTGATTTGAGCAGGTTGGGGTAACCGGATGGCCACAAAACAGTGTTGGTGCAAAAATTGCAGTGCAGCACACTGCCGCACTATGCGATCGTAGAAAAACAAGTGCAATCGCGTAGTAGTCAGCACTCCAGTACACTATGTGATCACATAGTTGGTTATGCTATCGCAATATTCTGTGAAATTTTAAACTGTGCGATCGCAATTGTCAATGTGCGAATGCACTGCTTCCAGGTAAAGACATCTGACATTTAACACTGTAAACGCCCATGCCCATCCTTATATCCAAAACAGATTTCCTCCCCCTTGTCCCTGAAAAATCATAAAAAGGTGTTCTCTTCAATTTCACCCAACTAAACAAGGTCAAATCCCTCAGGTATGTACTCTCACACTCAATTCTTACTTAATAAATTCAATTCTTGTGTGATGTTGGTATAAATAAATACTCATTTCTCTTTTCTTAACCTCCACTGTTTTTAATTCATAGTGTAGAGTTTGTTGTTTTGAATTTTGTGTTGTTTGTGTGCATGTTTGCTGGGTGAGGATTGGTTGAGTGAAGTTGTGTGAATATTGAACAAATTTGGGGGCTAAATATGTGCCCTAACTCTCTGAAATTAATGTGAAAATCTGATGCCTCGTTTGTGTTTGACAAAATGCCCAAGAGAAAGAAAATAACTGGGTGAAAAATGAACTATGTGATCGCATTGCACTGTACGCGATCGCACAGTGTCAAAAATAGCAAGGTGAAAATTTTCACTATGCGATCGCATTGCACTACCTGCAATCGCAAGTGCTGCCTTAGGAGAAAAATATTTTTCCCTGTGCGATTGCAATGGAAGAAGTGCGATCGCACTGCCTTCCAGAAATGGCAGAAAATAGCAGCTATGCAACTTTTCATGTTGTTTCTTCGCGGCTCCTTTCTTTGTCCTAAATACATTGTAATACAGTGTATAAAGTACCCGTTCATGCATTTAACATTTGGTCTCCATTTGTAGGTACTTTGTGCACAAAATTGCCTTGGAAAATATTGACAATGTGCAAGAATTTGTTCCCCAGCTATGGAAGAAGAATAATTTCATGCAACGAGATTCACGGAAGTTGAGTGTGAAAGGAATTACGACATGCTCATGTCAAAGAGCGTTGTCAAAGAAAGGGGCATCCATCTAGATAAATTCGATGCTAAGATGCCGGAGTTTCTCCAGAGACTGGCCGATAGTGGATGGATATGCTTTGCTCCTGAACCAATCAAGGCGAACTACACAATAGTTCTTGAGTTTTATGCCAATTCCGTGAAAACTAATTTCCAGGGGGATGTACACACTTTTGTCAGAGGCAAGCGTATCGACTTTAGGCCGGAGGTAATAAATGCACACTATGGGCTTCCCAACGCAGATAATGAGATATACAGAGCTAGGGGAAGAGAGCGAGGAATAGAGTGGTTTGTGGAAAAGCTTCATGATGGGTGAAACCGACTTGGGAAAGAATACACAAAGGGGTTGATTCTCACAAGTTCACTGTGGAAGACAAGATTTGGCTATCCATTATTTGTGCCGGGATTTTGCCAACTAGACATGAGACGGAGGGACACCTGAAAAGGCATTGATGATCGTTGCTATTATGGATGGCTTACCGGTGAACGTGGGCTAGAATATCGTGAGTTAGATTGAGTAAGCATGCAACAGAAGGTCTAACAGCCTATTTTTCCCCTCATTGAGCACTCAAATCTATTATAAGGCTCAGGCGCTACCAAACCCGACTGATGTTGAGAAGGACCATGCTGTAGAAATCTATCCATTGCTTTGAAAAGGTCAAGATGGCAAGAACAAGAGGAAGAGAAGGATTGATCTGCTATCTCCTTTATTTGGGCATTTTGATGAGTCCGCCGAGGGATCCGGTGGTGCCTCCACAGCTACAGCAGGATCATATGACCTCATGGACCCCCTTCCTTATGGGCCCCCCACTATGAGCCACATTTCCCATAAGATCTATGGTGTAGATGGTCAGATTCGGCAGCTTGTCGCGGATCTTCCCTCCGATCCATATGGTGAGGGAACTTCGACCGGGTTTGTTAGGAAGCCACCGACCTTGGATGATGTAGTTCTAGAGCAAGAAGCAATCAAGAACATATTAGAGGACATGAGCCGGTGACAAGGAAAACTTGAAAGGCGACAAATTAAATTCAAGGAGCATGAAAAGAAGAAAAGCAAGTTTCTGTCGAGGATGATGCACAAGCTGAGCTCACTTTGTGGCTCACATGATTCTGAGGATGATGATGAGGATTTGAAGCTTCGGTTTCCCACCACCTCCAACTCTGAGTGATGCAGTTTCAGGGAGCACCTCCTTCATTTTACCTTGTTTTGGTTAGTTGCATTGGGGACAATGCAATACTTTAGGTTGGGGGTGGCTCATATTTTATCTTTGTTGTAGAGCATCACAAGGAGCATGACATACTTTTTGTGACTTATGCGGATTAGTTGACATTTTTAACTTATTAATAATATTGTGTAGGCATTTCCTTGTTGGTTTTTATTGTTGTTCCTAGTTGTTTTTATTTTGGTTTTTATTTTTCATAATAGTATTTAGCATTTTGTTTTGTTGACTTTTATTTTTCTTGTTATTACTTGTGTTTATTTTTGTTTTTATTTAGGTTTCATTATAGTAGTATTAATGGAACTCCTTGGTTTTTCTTTCTACTACGGTTCTTTTCCAAGGATATTATTTTCGTTGAATCGGGTGAATTTTCCCTATGATGAATGGCGTGACAATATTAAGGGATTAGTCTTGTTTAATTTTTTTTAGAAAGTAAAATTATTTTTTTAGTAGATAGGTTGGTAGCTAGTTGTGAATAAATCAGTTTTTGGGATGTAATCTTGTGCCCATAAGCCAACATGTGACTTGTTTGGTACCAATATAATTTAAACCTTGGCATATGAAATTTTTGAGCTTTCAAATAAAAAAAAAGAGAGATATATGAAATAATAAGAATGCTCCTTGTTGGGATTTTTAGATTCTAATTTTGGCTCTTTGATTCACTAAATAGCTTTTTAGGCTATATGAGACTTCCTTGAGTTCCATTAGCCCCCAATTGGATTTTGGATTTATTTTCCATTTGAGTTTTCATGTGCCATGGTATGGTGAGTTTAATTGTGAAGTTCTTTTGCATCATTTGTGGTCATGAACTTGCACGGAATGTGCTTCAACGCGAAATATTAGATTAACTTGGTTTGAAAAATGATATTAGGCCTTCCTTGGAATATTTTTGTGCCTAAATTTCCTACCCATGAATATTTTTCCTAGTCAACCCATTTGAGCTTTTTAACTTTTTCTTTGGCAACCATGTTACAAGCTTCTTAGTGATTTTCTTGTGGAACCATACCTCCCTAAGCACTTTCAAGTATACATATAGGCTAAAAGCCTAAGTTTGGGGGTGGAGGTTGAAAAAGTTGTGATATGGAAGCTTCTCAAAAACAAAAAAAAAAAGGAGAAAAGTGTTATAAAAAAATGATGATGAAATGAAAAGAAAAAAAATATACATAAGAAAGTATGAATAAATGGAAGACTAGGTGGTATAAAAAAAAAGAGAAGAAAGGGTGGAAAAATTCTTGAAGGAAGTGGATCTTGATTGTTAATAAAGTGTAGTGATTAGGGAGGTTTTGAGTCACTCTTACCAAATTGTGCCACACCTTAACCAAAAGCCTAAACTACAACCCTTTAAGTCCTAATTGATTTTGAACCAAGTATATCTACATTAGTGGAGAAATATATGAAGGGCAAGCCTATGGTACTACTTGGGTGCATCTGAATATCTTTGTGAGAGAGATAGAGTTGAGTCTTCTATTTGACATCCCTTCTATGTTTTGAATTAAAATTTATGAGTTTGAGATTCTCTCTTAAAACGTGAGGGCACATGAAACTCGAGTTTTGAAACTAATCCCATTTTCAATTGGGAGGAATGAGCGAGGGAATACAATTGTGATGGAGAGGCAAATTGTGAATCTTTAATGTCACGACTTGGTTGTTACTTTGGTTAATGTTTGTTTATATTTTTGAAAATAAAATAAATGTTCAAAAAGTTAGTGATTGATATTCCTTGGATTAATTATTGGTACCAACCAAAGTCATTAGATTGTGCTTGAATTGACCCTTGTTGACTTGAAATGGTACTTGATATGCCATCGAGCTTAAGTGATCTTATTCTTGTTGGATGTTTTTAGATTTTGAATTGCTTGAGGACAAGCAAAAGTTTAAGTTTGGGGGTTTGATAAGTTGGTATTTACCAACTTATTTCCTCTTAATACTTAATCGTTTGTGTAATATTGTTGAGAAACTAAGGCGTTTATTAATCTTTATTGTGTATTTCAGGTGTCAAATGATTTAGAATTGATTGTGAAAAAATAATGTGAAAACAAGTCAAAAAGGAGCAAAATTGGAGAAATGAAGTCTGCGCAGATTTTACACTGAGCGATCGCGAAGCATTAAGTGTGATCGCAGAGGTGCATGAAGTAATACAGTGCGACCGCATGATTCTGGATGCAAACGCATAGGCTACCATGCGGACGCAAGGCTACGTACGCGATCATATTGACTGGGAAAGTCAGTTGTATGCGAACGCAGGCTTCTAAGTGCGATCGCATAGTGGGTTTTGTGGGCAGTCCTAGGCAATTTTGGAATTTCACGTTTTAATCACCTAACCTCTTTTATACACGACTTGGCAGATATTTTCTGCATCTTTTGGCATATCTTTGGACATTGAAAAATATATTTTGAGTCTTGGAGACTAAAGAAGAACAAGTCTTTAAGCTAGGGTTTGCACACACACTTTGGATTTGAAGATTTCAACCTCGTGGTTAAGGATTTCTTACCTATTTATATTTGTTTCTTCATTTCCTTGATTTGTATTAAATATTTAAGTGTGTAGTATTTGTTTCCAACACTTGAATCTTGTTTATGGAAATATTCATATTTAAAGTGTGGATTAAATACCTTTTTGTGCTTATGTATTGAATGATTTTCATATATTTATGAAGTGAGTTATTGTTACTTTAACTATTCTTGTTCTTTAATACTTCCAAAGGGATTAGCTAACCCTTGGACTCACTCATTAACTCCGAAATAATTTTGAAAAAGATAATTTGGGGTTGGGAAAGATTAATTAACAAGAACTTGAGGCTTTAACCCTCATTTTATAGCTTCTCCCTAGGGATAGGATTCAACTACTTGTAGCCATATCCGGGCGTGCTTAATCTCTTAATTGGGTTAGGAATAATTCAATTAGAAAATCTTATTAGTCTTTGGAAAAAGTTAATTAACAATTATTATCCGTGGCTAATTAACATAAACTCGCTGATAATTGTAAAATCGTGAAATACATTGGATCGTTACTTGAGTGTAATACCCGATGCATTCATTCTTGTTTCCATTGATCATTGTACTTGCTTTCTAGATTAGTTTATATTTTCGCATTTAGTTATAAACATTTTCAAAACCAAAATCTATTTGTTTGGCATTGTGCGATAAGTGATAATTCTCTTACATTCCTAATCGCCTACATATTGTTCTCTGTGGGATTCGACCCCAACCTAGTTGGGTTATTATATTTGACAATCGACGGATTACACTATTTTTAAGGTGTAATTTGAGCGTATCAGTAACTCGTGGCGCTCGACTAGTAGTCTCACCAGCCACAGACTTTCCTTTCTAGGCGGTTGTAGTCGTTGGAGGCGTTGCTTAAAATATAGCATATCGTTAGGAACATGAATTCTTAGATGGCACGATCTAAGACAAAAAGAGAGGATAACATCCTATATGTCCTGTTGCCTCCTATTTATAAGTGTGGTGCACAACACACCTATAAAGAAGGCTCTACTAGACATGGTCTGTAGACAACCCTAGGACAGAACTGCTCTGATACCACTTTTGTCACGACCCAACCAATGGGCCGTGATGGTTGCCTGAGTCCTAACTGTCAAACACCGCTAAGCATGCATCTAAGATATAAACCTGAATAGCGTCTACTGAATTACAAAAATAACATACATGAATTAAACGTGCCAAAAAGGCATATGTACGTATACATGCAGAATGCAGTGGACGAGTCGGCAAGGCTGCTATAGACAACTACACACCCAAAACTGAAAGCCGACAAGGCCACACACTATCCATCTGTACATAACTGTTTACGGACCTCTAATAGAAAGATAACAGTATAAAGATGGGACTAAGCCACGTCATACCCATACATATACAAACATATCGTACCAAAATCAAAAGCAGCTCCGGATCAAGTGGGCCACGCCAACTTTCGCTGATCAAGGATCCTAAGAAGGGGGATCGTCGACTTGCCTACCTACACCTGCGTGACCGCAGGCCCCGGGAAATAGGGTATCAGTACGAATAATGTAATGAGTATGTAAGTCATGAAAATCAGTACATAAAAGATATACACTACAAGAAAACTGCCTTTTAGCAGCGACCGAAGTCGTTACAAAATAATCATATGTCGTCGCTAAAGGTTTATAGCAGCGACATTGGACTTGCTGCAAGTGGGTCCATTACTAAACATTGTTTGTTATGGCTACAGTGTGTCGCAAAAAAATTTCACCGTTTTGTGGCGACACTGTTGCTACAAAAGGTATGCCAAGTGGCCACAAAAAATAGTTCCTCGAAACAGATTCAGGCGTAAGTTGCCACTGAAGAGTGGCTTTTAGTAGCGACAATTGTTGCCGCAAAAAGAAATGACTGTCTGTGGCAGCTTCTTAATCGCTACTATAGAGGTTCTTTTAGTAGTAGTCGCCACAAAAACAATTAGCTATTATAGCAACTCTCATATCGCTACTGGAGAGTTTCTTTTAGTAGCAATTGTTGTCGCCACAAAAATACTTTTTCATCAGTGGCGACTATGAGCTCACTGCTGGAGAATGACATTTAGTGGCAATAATAATTGCTACAAAAACTATTAAACAATTAGTGGAAACTTCAATATTGCATAATAAGATTTTGTCACGATAGAAACTATTCAATTCAGCAATTGTAATGACCAAAATTATATACATAAACGCATCAAATAGTATTTTACAAAAACCAAAAGAATATCTTAAGTCGGATATTAAATACTTCCATTACTAAAATGCGAATTACATATGTAATGCATAATACTTCATTGTCATGGTATTACATACATCCCAAAAGAGCAAAATACTAAGTGCCTTGAAGCCCTCCTTGGTTGTCTCCATGTTAAAAAACCTCCTCCCTGTTATTATATGAAAAACAACACAAGATCACTTTACAGCCTAAAAAAATAGAAAATCATTTTCAATAGGGCTACCAGTATAGCTTCAAAAAACACTAGTACTTACAAAACAACAAAAACCAGCGATAGAAATTCCAACACAATAAGGCTACCAGTACAATTTCAACAATTTGAGTTCGAAAAATGAAGTGGTAGTTGCTCAGCTTCAACCTACAAGAGAAATAGGGTTTAACAATGTTCATCTTTATGGTTTAACAGATGATCAACAAAGGGAAAGAAGTGGTAGTTGCTCAGGTGAGAACTCAAGAATATTAATGCCAGTTAGATGATTGAATCTTGAATTGCCTTCTGATCATCAAGAAGGAACTTCAACAAGTACTATTGATGACCATGCCAAGATGAGAAATATTGATGAAGAAGCAGATGTCGGGCTAACAGTAATGCCTAGCAGTAATAAAAAGAGTTTAAAAATCCATATGCATAAAGAAAAGGAGATAAAATTTTCAGCTTCAGCCAAGTTAGAAAGAGAAGAGTGTGCTGATGGTAGCCCATCTAGGAGCAGTTCAAGTGCTACATTCAAACAAGAAAGTTCTTCTCAAGCTTATTGGTTTTTGTTGGACTTTAAGCATTGGGCTTAAAGACTTTAAGCATTGGGCTTAAAAGTCTAAGAG
>ML465419.1:2155-13918 GCA_005239535.1 Nicotiana rustica
TTTCTGTTCACTAACGGAATAGAACTTCGATTAGAGTTAAGAACCACACTAACATAGTGATATTTTCACACCTATTCCTTGTGGGATTCGACCCCAACCTTGTTGGGTTATTATATTTGACTTCGACCACTTTACACTATTTTAGAAGTGTAATTTGAGCGTATCACCCTATAATTTTTTAGCTGTAATTGGAATATCTATATGTTGGTGTCAAGCATGCCCCTGAATCGTACATTGTGATTTATATGATTTTCCTTTCAGTGCCACTTAGTCTTAGTTGATAATCGTCCATGTTGATGAGATTTCTTTGGTGTAGCCTATTACTAAGCATTTGTTCAAGCTGAGTTTATTCCGTGGAGCTAAATGTCTAAGTGAGATTGGTTATAGTTGCTTCCCTTGCCAGGATGATTTGGTTTCTTTGGTTGTGAACTTGAATACATAGAATCGTTGCTATATTTGCCTTATTTTCCCCTCGTTATGTTGTTTTCTCTTTGTGCTTGGCATTCCCTTCAATGGCTACTTCTTATGAGTGAGTTTTTACCATTCTTGTGATTCTAGTCTTTGTATTCATTTGCTCATCGCACCTTGCATTCTGTATTTTGTTGCTTTTGCGCCTGTTGTGGCAATGTATGTTGTTTCTGTCGCATTCTGGTTGTTTTCCTCAGTGGCTGCATTGCATATTTAAATTGGGACTACGGACGAGATTCTGGGAGCTTTCCCCCTGCACTGCATTGCATATATAAATTGAAACTACGGATGAGATTCCGGGAGCTTTTCCCATGTACTGCATTGCATATTTAAATTGGGACTACGGACGAGATTCTGGGAGCTTTCCCCCTGCACTGCATTGCATATATAAATTGAAACTACGGATGAGATTCCGGGAGCTTTTCCCATGTACTGCATTGCATATTTAAATTGGGACTACAGATGTATTCCGGCAGCTTTTCCCCTGTACTGCATGACAAATTATGAGTTACGGACTGAGTTCCGGTAGTTTATCTTGAGGAGATTATGATCGAAAATTTATATTTCAAAAGTATATTTGAAAAGTTTGTCTTGCAGAAAAATTATATTTGAAAGTCATTTATTGGGAAAGTATATTTGAAAATCATGTATCTTGAAAGAACTATGTTTTAAGGATTTCTCCTTCTAAAAATATATATATACAACATTCGGAGAAAGTAGGTTTCAAAGAGGATCTTTCTATACTGAAATGATTATATCTTCAAAGCTTTCAATATAATCTGCGGTTTAAAAGTTTTCACCAATTTATTGGGTTTATTGGTTAAAGTATGATGTGAACAAACTGACGCAGTGCTGAGTTACCGATGTACTTATTGTGGGGTGGCTTTCCGATTTTGGCTCGTGTTTTTCTTTCCATTCTTCTTGTATTCTTATTGTGTTCCGTTGATTAGTTTTCGGTAATTATTGCCATGTTGTTAACTATATCGTAAAACCTTTAGATAGATATTATGTCCGGTCTTTACTATATTGATGCCTGTTTAAATTATTAGACCAGTGGTGTCTCGACTAGTCCTCTTCACTACTTCACCGAGGTTAGTCTTGATACTTACTGGGCACCTCTTAGGTGTGCTCATACTACATTTCTGCGTATTTTTGTGTGCAGATCCAGGTAATTATTGTTAGTATTTGCGCGGATCATTGCCGAGGAGACTCAAGGTAACCTGCTGCTGCGTTCGCAGGTATCGGAGTCACCTTCTTGTAGTTATTGTTCATACCCTGTTGTATTCATTCTGAACAGTGGTAATTAGAGATTTTAGAGTAAATTCGTAGAGCTTATGACTTGTATTACCTGGTTTTGGGAACATTGTAATTCTTTCAAGATTTCTATATCGAGACTGTTATATTTCTTTTATTATTGTTGTTATTCTCTAATTGTTAGGCTTACCTAGTCCATAAGACTAGGTGCCATCACGATACCCAACTGTGGGACATTTGGGTCGTGACAAGTTGGTATCAGAGCTCTAGGTTCATAGGTGCTACGAGTCATAAACGAGTTTAGTAGAGTCTTGCGGATCGGTATGGAGACGTCTGTACTTATCTTCGAGAGGCTTCGGAACTATTAGGAAAATTTCACTTCCTTCATTCCCATCGTGTGAGTTCTTTGATCTTGAAATGTGAAATTTATCGTTCCATTCTCTCACCGATAGTGAGGACACGAGTTGCGGTTCCTGATGATGTTACCCCAAAACAAATGTTGCAAGGGTCAGAGACAGAGGCCGACGAGGAACACATGCCGCAGTTAAGATGCCTACCAGATCAACCGTTGAGGAGCCGCCAGTAATTCCAGTTCGGGAATAGGTACTGGAGGTGCCTGTTGCTACCTCGGACTTCAGGAGACCTGGACGTAGGTTTTTGAGTATAATTGGTACATTGACTCAAGCGAGATTGATTCCAGGTGCACCAGCTACTTCAAAGATCAGGGGAGGAGTTCAGACTCCCACAGTCTACACTCCAGAGCAGCGAGATCATGTTGGTCACATTCCAGTTGTTATGGCAGCACAACATGTGGTTTCAGTTCAGTCGGCGGTTAAGGCAACAAAATCGGAGGAAGAACACCTTGGATTTGAGAGGTACAGGAAGTACCACCCTCCTATCTTTCAGTGGATTAGAGACAGATGATGCCAGGGTTTTCTGGGGAAGTATCACTATATTCTTTGTACTTTGGGTATTGTGGAGACGAGCGGGATTGCTTTTGTCACGTCTCAGGTTCAGAGTAGTGGGTTGATCAGTGGTGGCGGCATATGATTTGGGGTAGCCTGGCCGAGTCATCTTCACTTTCATGGATTCATGTTTCAGAGATGTTTTGAGGGAGTTTGCACCCCAGTCCCTCCGAGATGCATGACGCGCGGAGTTTGAGCATTTGCGTCAGGGCACTATGTCAGTATTGGAGTACGCCGTCAGATTCAGTGAGTTGGCCAGTTTTGTACCTCACTTGGTTGCTTCAGTTAGGAGGAGAGTCAATAGATTCATTGGGGGACTCAAGCATGATATTCGGTTCAGTAGGATGCGAGAGTTAGAGGCGGATGCCTCATTCCAGCAGGTAGTAGGGGTCGCTCGCCGGTTAGAGAGCATGTAGGGCCGGGAGCGAGAGGACATACGAGATCAGGAGAGAGAGTTCAGGGAGGCAAGGAGGCCTTGAAGGCCGGAGAAATCTATTGGTCCTTATTATGGAGGCAAGGTACGACACGGTAGAGGTTTTTGTGGGTCAGCTAGTTTAGTTTCATTACCATATTCGCATGAGGTTTTAGGTACTCATAGGTATCAGAGTACTCGCATTGTTCAGTTCCCACAGCCACGTCAGCAGAGAGGTCTTTTAGAATGTGGGGATGTTAGCCACAGGGTGAGAGATTGTTCCAGAATTCAGGCAGGTGTGTTATAGCAGAGTATTTAGGTGAGTAGAGGGCGCCCAAGAGGGGGAGGCCCGGCCCACTGATGTGTTTCATATAGTAGGTTGGAGGCTGTTGTGATAGATGTTATCATAGGGGTATATTTTGATGGGTTACAGAGGGGCACCATTTTCATTTCACTATAGTTATGTTGGTCGGGACGAGTTTCCCTTTTTTATTGCCTTATTGATAAGTAAGTTTCATGCTTTGCACCCTATTTTTCTTCATGCTTGCTCATGTTGGGAGATTTTATGAGCGGTAACCCGTGTCTATTGCTGTTTGTATTCATCTTTGAGAGTGGTAAGACTAGAAGTGAGTCTTTGTTTTTCATCATGGTGGGCTTAATGTGATTTTCCCAAGTATTTTGTTTACAAGTTGTGATCTGATACTCCATCGAGATATGAGTTCAGTGAGCGTTATGATTTTATCAGTCGAGATGAGTTAGTGGGGAATTTCAATTGGTGTGATATATTTTCGGTATGTGATTTAGAGTTGAGGGCGAGGTCCTCGTGATATTTATGATTTGATATATTTGGACCGGGCTGAGTACCGCGGTGGAAATTTTATCAGGATGGGATCCTTGTGATTTGTTCATATGTTTTGCCTCTTCCTTGCTATTTTGCTTTCGTAAGTCAGTATTGATAGAGAGTTGCGCCTACGGGCTTGTTTGATAACTCCTTTATATGTTTCTCTTTACGTATGCAGTCATTTTTGTTATGTGCTTCTTTAGCTTGGCTTGCGGGATGTGTGGCTGGGGATGTTAGTTTTGGCTCGGTGATTCGGGTGTCTAATAGGTCTTCGTGTTTATCGCATCATTATCAGTATTATGGGGCTTGGAAGCAAAGTTCTTCCATATGTGAGGCTAATTGCCAATGCTGAGTTGATTTCGAGCCCATGTGTGATGTGATATATTGTGTGGTCATACCTTATGGGTATAGTCATGAGTTAATGCAGCCTCTTTAGGCTAATGTCGGATATAGATTTAGAATCGGGTCATTTGGAAATGACTAGAAGGTGAGAAATTGAGGTATGAGGCTTATCGGTGGTGATGGAAAGTCTATATTGTAGTTGTGATTGTGTCATCAGGCTTATGTAGATTGGGGTGACGTGGGATCACTCGCGGGTGTGTGTTGGAAGTGTGCAATCAGTGATTGGATGAGTTCGAGGTAAATCTTGGCACGTTCGAGGACGAACGTTTGTTTTAAGAGGGGTAGAATGTAACGACTCGACCGGTCATTTTGAGAATTTAGACTCCACTCGGTTTTGTAAGGTCATGAAAAACTTCACATTGGGTATACTGACATGCGTGCGTGGTTGGATTCAGTTACCGGATAGTCCGGAGCCGAATTGGGAGGCAAATTTCAATTTTTGAAGTTTAAATGATAGGAGTTGATCGGAGGTTTGACTTTTGTGTAAACGGTCTTGGAATGAGTTATGGGTGATGTAAACAACTTCTTATGATGATTTTGGACTTAGGCACGCGTCCGGAATTGGTATTGGAGGTCAGTGGAGTGATTTGAGGTAATTTGGCGATAGTTAAAATTTCAGCGATTTCGGTTGATAGGTGAAATTTTGATATCAGGCTCGGAACGGAATTCTGAGAGTGGATGTAGGTCCGTCATATCATTTATGATTTGTCTGCAAAATTTCACGTCATTCCGGGTTGAATTGATAGGTTTCGACGCGAGTTTTGATATTTGAAGTTCTGAAAATTCATAAGTTTAATTTTTGGTTGTATTCGTCTTTTTGGTGTTGCTTTATGTGATTTGAAACCTCGAGCGAGTCCGTGTTAGATTATATGACTTGTGTGTGTGGTTGGACGGGATTCCGGGGGCCTCGGGTGTGTTTCAGATAGGTTTCGGGTCAATTTTCCCTCATTTTCCTCTGATGTTCTGCTATGTGGTGTTTTCTCCTATGCGATCGCATAGGAACATCCGCAATCGCATAGTGTAATGTTGACCAGCCCAGTTTTTCCTTCATCGCGATCGCATAGATTGGGTTGAGATCGCATAACTCTGTAAATTTTATTCTCCGTGTTCGCACCTCCATCCTCGCCTTCGCATAGGTCTTTCTTTTGGGCATCAAACGATTCCTTCAATACGATCGCATTCCCTTTTCCGCGATCGCATAGTGTAAGTTGGACAGTAGCAAATTTTCCTTCTATGCAATCGCATTAATCACTACGTGATCGCATAGCATGTTTTGACCAGTTGCCATTTTTTTTCTATGCGATCGCATCTTCTCGTCCGCGATCGCATTGAACAAATACCTAGGCAGATTATAAATCTTCACAAATCGAGGGTTTCACCATTTTTATCATATCTTGACTTGTAAAGCTCGGTTTTGAGCGATTCTTGGTGGGTTTTCAGATAATTAGATTGGGTAAGTGTTCTTCACTTATAATTTAATATGTTCCATGAATTAGTCTTTGTTTTTGTCATATAAATTGTGTTTTTGGTTGGGAAAAATGTTGGTTTTGAAAAAAAAATTAAAAATGTAAATTCGGGATCTGAAGGGCCAAATGGTATCGGAATTTGATAAAATTTTATATGGTTGAACTCGTATTGGAATGAGCATTCGAATTTTGTAAAAATTGGAGGGCTCCGAGGTGTGGGCCCGGGGGTCAACTTTTGGGTTGATTTTTATAATTTTGTAAAGATTGAAACTTTATTATTCGGAATAGTTCCTTATACGGTCTATGTGTGTTTTGAAGTTGTTTTGGCTGATTTTGAGCCGTCCAGAGGTATTTTCGCCTGAGAAGTCCATTTTTGAGTGTCGGGTTGTCGTCTTTGAGGTAAGTATCTTTCCTAACCTTGTGGAGGGAACTACCCCTTAGGATTGAGTCTTATATGTTGATTGTAGCCCACGTACGCGAGGTGACGAGTGCGTACTCGGACTTATTTGCAAATAGGTTGTCCTTTTAGGATTTGTAGGTCCTTATATTCCCCGTGTACGAATTGTAATTGTTATATCTGAGTTCCTGATTTCTAGTTTCATATCTTCATGCTCAAATTAGAAATTACTTGCTTAGCGTTCCTTGTTTCTTATTTGATTTTAATTGGCTTAAATGAAGACTTTTCATTTTCCTACCGTTATGCTATATCTTCCTTCATATACTGCCTATTTGACTAAAACTAGTATAATCTCGCCCTATAATTGTTTAGCTGTAATTGGAATATCTATATGTTGGTGTCAAGCATGCTGTGAGTCGTACATTGTTATTTATATGATTTTCCTTTCAGTCTACTTAGGCTTAGTTGATAATTGTTCATGTTGATGATATTTCTTTGGTGTAGCCTATTACTGAGCATTTGTTCAAGCTAAGTTTATTCCGTGAAGCTAATTGTCTAAGTGAGATTGGTTATAGCTGCTTCCATTTCCAGGATGATTTTGTTTCTTTGGTTGTGAACTTGAATACATAGAATCGTTGCTATATTTGCCTTGTTTTCCCCTCGTTATGTTGTTTTCTCTTTGAGCTTGGCATTCCCTTCAGTGGCTACTTCTTATGAGTCAATTTTTACCATTCTTGTGATTCAAGTCTTTGTATTGATTTGCTCATCGCACCTTGCATTCTGTCTTTTGTCGCTTTTGCGCCTGTTGTGGCAATGTATGTTGTTTCTGTCGCATTCTGGTTATTTTCCTTAGTGGCTGCATTGAATATTTAAATTGGGACTATGGACGAGATTCTAGGAGCTTTCCCCCTATACTGCATTGCATATTTAAATTGGGACTACAGATGTATTCCGGAAGGTTTCCCCATGTACTGCATTGCATATTCTGAGTTATGGACTGAGTTCCGGTAGATTTATCTTGAGGAGATTATGATCTAAAAGTTATATTTCAAAAGTATATTTGAAAAGCATTTGTCTTGCAGAAAAATGATATTTGAAAGTCATTTACTGGGAAAGTATATCTGAAAATCACGTATCTTGAAAGAACTATGTTTTAAAGATTTCTCCTTCTAAAAATATATATACACATACATTCGGAGAAAGTATGTTTCAAAGAGGATCTTTCTATACTGAAATGATTATATCTTCAAAGATTTCAATATAATCTGCGGTTTAAAAGTTTTCACCAATTTATTGGGTTTATTGGTTAAAGTCTGATGTGAACAAACCGACGCAGTGCTGAGTTACCGATGTATTTATTGTGTGGTGGTTTTTTGATTTTGGCTCGTGTTTTTCTTTCCATTCTTCTTGTATTCTTATGATGATGTTCCGTTGATTAGTTTTCGGTAATTATTGCCATGTTGTTAACTATATCGTAAAACCTTTAGATAGATATTATGTTCGGTCTTTTCTATATTGATGCTTGTTTAAATTATTAGACCAGTGGTGTCTCGACTAGTCCTCGTCACTACTTCACCGAGGTTAGTCTTGATACTTACTGGGCACCGCTATGGTGTGCTCATACTATACTTCTGTGCATTTTTGTGTGCAGATCCAGGTAATTATTGTTAGTAGATGCGCGGATCATTGCCGAGGAGACTCAAGGTAACCTGCTGCTGCGTTCGCATGCATCGGAGTCACCTTCTTGTAGTTATTGTTCATACCCTATTGTATTCATTCCGAATAGTGGTAATTAGAGATTTTAGAGTAAATTCGTAGAGCTTATGACTTGTATTACCTGGTTTTGGGAACATTGTAATTCTATCAAGATTTCTTTATCGAGACTGTTATATTTCTTTTATTATTGTTGTTATTCTTTAATTGTTAGGCTTACTTATTCTTTAAGACTAGGTTCCATCACGATACGCAACAGTGGAAAATTTGGATCGTGACAAAATCCCTCGTTTCAACTCCAAAATTACACCTCGAAACCACAAAATGTAGGTGGGAGAGTTCAACGGGAAGAAAAAATATTGAACTAATTTAACCACAAGTGACTTACCTCAAGAAACCCCTCAAAGATCCTCTCAAATATCGCCCAATCCCGAGCTTGAAATGTCCAAAATGGAAAAACAATCCTGAAAACCCTCGAATTTAAACACTGCCTAGTGCTTTCGCACCTGCGGGACAAATATCTGCACCTGTGGAATCACTTTTGCGATAGAATTTCCGCTTCTCCGGAAGCTACTTAAGTCCACAAAGTCGCACATGCGCTATGAGTGTTTAAATTTAATTTACTGTAAGTATCATTATTACTTTTCCATCTGTACCGCCAAAACATCCTTTCAGAAAGGTCACTTCCATTCTGAATCCGCCCTTTCCATTAACCAAGGCGACTCTTCAATCTTTCTAATGCCCTATTAAAAACCATTTCTTCTTATTTTCACTCCTCATTCTCATCTAGCAAATTTTCTCACCATGGAAAAAAGAAATTTTCCCCCTTCCACTGAAACTTGACGAAGCGGAAGGTTTCAATAAAAAACCTCAACCCTAAAGAAACTGTAGACCTGGAGTCATCCATTGACTCGGATTTTCTCAAAACAAACAACGAGAGCAGTGAATCTTCAGGAAATCTTCCCATTAACCAGAGAACAAATTGATCTTCTATGGACCTAGTGAAAAAGCAAGGTTTGAGTCTTATAAGATAAAATATATGGCTTATGGACGCTCTGTAAGTCTTTCTCTTATGAAAAATCTGCACTGTGATGTGACTGCAATATTTCATTTTCAACATCTTTCTTCTTTGTTTGATACTATCGGTAACTCTATTTATGAATAGCATGTGATAATGTTCAATGCGAATTTGTTTGTGAATGATAAAGACGATTTGGAATCCAAGTTTTTAGGCACTCGAATTGTTCTGGACTCTAATCAATTTGAAAAGATTTTCCCCGCTAAGTTTAGTGGGTTTGATGTCTTTGTGCAAAATTCTTGGCCAAAATATTTTGAAGTCTCTTTTAAAGAAGCAAAAGTCTTTCCATCTTATAACCCCCTGATATTGGTCCCAAGAATCTGAAGTTTGAACACCGTGTTTTGGCCCACATGAATATCACTACTTTACTTCCTAGAACTGGGTCCCTTAGCACTTTATCCACTAGAGATGTTTTTGTCCTTTATTGTCTTGTTAATAATAAAAGACTGGACTACTTTGTGTGGATTCGTCAATACATGCTTGAGAGTATCAAGGACATATCTTCTTCTGGTGCTTGTTTACCATATGGTATCCTTATCTCACACGTTCTTGAAGATATAAAGATAGGCTTGGCACCTTTCACACCCAAGCATATTATTAGAAATTATGATAAGACAGCTTTTTCAATAATGGGTTATATTTTGGGAGATGATGGATGGGTTAAGCGCGCCAAATTTGAAAGCGTTCCAGTGTCAGTTGAAGCTCATACTGAACAACAAGAATCTCAGTCGACTGCCTCTCAAAATCTTCAGCAGGTTCAGCGGTATCTAGATGGGGTAAAACTACTTCTCGTTGAGATGAAGGAACAGGTGGACAAGATCATGGAAGTTACTAAAGAGGAAGGTATAGATGTGGCCAAGCTTAGGATGGATATGGGAGCCACACGGAGGCATGGAACCAGGGCATTCAACTCCATGTCAGAAAAGATGGATAAGCTTGTCAAAGATGTTAAATATTCCTATGACCCCTTTTGCACCAAAGAGATCAATACCCTCAGGTATTTCCTAGGGAGAAGCTAATGCATATTTGTGTGATGATGATGTTAAAAATAATTTTTTTTTCTTCGCTTTTACTTTCTTGCTTTTTGGTCTTAAAACTTATTTTTTTTTCTTAGGTCTGTATGAACCATCCTCTATGCCTTTGTTGTAGGCATTACTTTTGCTGCCCTAACTAGTTTGTTCTTATGTATATTACTTCCTATATTACTCGGCTTGTATTTTTCTTTCCTTTTTGATTGATGTCAAAGGGGGAGAACAATAGAGAAGTAAAGGTAAAGCGTCAACTCAAGGGGAGCAATGATGAGTACAAACACAGGGGGAGTAGGCATAATAAAAGGGAAGTATACATATATAATTTATACTCAAGGGGGCAATAATAAGTACAGACACAGGAGGAGCAGGCATAATGAAAGGGAAGTATACATACATGGTTTATACTTATTTAATGTTTACTCTCTCTTTATTGTCATCATCAAAAAGGAGGAGATTGTTAAATCTAAATCTATGTTTCAATGATGACAATTCGTTTACATTGATTGCAGAAATCAAGGTATCAACAAAAGGAAAGAAAGTTGTCAAGAATGTGTCAAAAGGAAAGAAGCTGATGATGCTGAACCAAAGGAGTTGATGATGTGTAAACCTAAGGAGATGATGTGCAAACCTAAGGAGATGGTGCTTAATCAAAAGACAACAAGCCATCAAAAAGGAAACCAAATATGTCATGCCCTCTCAGTCTAAATCGAAGGAGCTCAAGACTATCAAACAAGGAAATATATCAAGTGAAGATAAAAAATATCCGACATCTTCAATCAGCAAAGTCGAAGGCTCAAATCTCTCCATAAAAAAGGGACGTGACAAGGAAAGTCACGAATGAACCAAGCCCATCTCAAGTGCAGGACTCGAGAAGCACCCCTTGGGTCAAATATCTTAGAGGATTTTGTGCCTCAATCAAGTCAAATTGCAACGGCTCTCAAAATTTCCTATAAGAAGTTTTCTCAGTTCATAGAGAAGGCTTGCGCAACTACAAACATTGTCTCCTAAGTCTCTCTACTTCTTAGCATAAACACTATATTCTTCAGTTTACCGGTTTCATAAAATATAGGAAGAGTTAGAATGCAAAAGAGAGTTGTGTCAACATTCAAAATATATAGTTGCTACATCAGGTGGTGAACGAGTTAAAATCATCATTGCTGTAATTATTTTCAAGATCTAGAGAACCTTTGTGACCCAAGGGAAACTTGACGTAAGTACCATACTGGTACCGAACCAGTATAAAAATTCTTGTGTATTATTTTAATTACTATTCTCTTTGTTTATCTCTATTTGCATTCTGCAAGAGATATAGTCGACTAAACTCATCCTTAGTCAACTAATTTTTAATAGACCACGACTCACTCCCCCCTCCCCCCTCTTGTACTTTCAAAGACAAATTAGAATGGATAGCTCGCGAGTGGGATTGACAGGATAGATCACTATTGCAGAAGGAGGTAGAACCGAGGGAAGAATTATGGCCATAAAGGTCCTCTCTCTCTTAGGCACAGTGTTCGTAAAAACCCAAAAAACCGAACCAAACTGAAATTGAACCAAACCGACCAAAAACATCGATACTCTTTAGGTTTGGTTTGGTTTGGTTTTGGTTTTGAATCTTAAAAACCGATCAAATTTGATTTGGTTTTGGTTTTAATAAATAAATAATCGAAAAATCGAACCAAACCAACTATAGAAGTAGCTATTTAAATTTATTATTACACTTTATATATATATATATA